>MU223575.1:550268-562935 GCA_018584345.1 Thuja plicata | reverse complement strand
GTTTGTCCTCCCGTTAGATTTGTAATCTCTGACTCTTTTAGCACCCAAGGTGAGAGAACAAAAGGATGTCACCAACAAATGGGTCAGTGTATGTTATCTATCACTGCCCTCTGAATTGATAGGTACAACTCCCTGATTGTGTTTGATATGCAATGAATATGTTTTTATCGATCATCAGATTTATTCCTTATGATTTTTAACCAAATTGATTGTAGACACAAACAATTCAGGCAAGGATAATGTTTAATCTATATTCAAATCTAATCTACCTATTCTAAAAATGCATATCCTACTGAGGAGAACAGAAGCAGAATCATACATGGACAACAAAATAGAATTGCTTTCGCTGCAACTTCTAACATGAAATAGAATCCAAGCAGGAATTACAGTTCGGCATACAATTGTACCTTCTATTATGATGCACCTAAATTACTGAATGAATAGGAGAAGAATTATACATGACGAGAAAATAGAATTACTTTCACTGTAATCACAGACATGAAATAGAATCCAGCATGCAACTGCGGCTTCACATATAACTGTTCTATCTATTCAAAATGCAAATGATTCACTAAAATGGCACAACAAAAATGAGACAAAGCCTCTGTAAATGGAATCACTTCTGCTTCATTAACAAGTTTGCTAACCCTTCTTACTGAATTATTTACAGAATTTATAATCTCTACAATACATCAGGCTTCTAAGAGCCTATGGCCTTCCCTCTTCTTCGAATACAAAGAGACAGAATGCAAAGAAAAAGACTTTTCAAATCTAAGAACTCGAACAGTCACTATGGAATCTGAAACTCTTCATCTCCAATCAGCATTATCGAGCTGAATCCATTAGGCCACGGAGTCGAAACATCATTTACTCTTTGAATGATTTCAAAATGACCCATTTGGTCAAAATTTTAAGAGACTTCGAAACCATGGATATATCGGCCGGCGGATTTTTTAGTTTTCAGTGCGAAAATGATAATGGCGTACTTAAAATTCAAATTTTTGCTTTTTTCTACAGTGCATGAAATCCGCTTTTGAAAGTTGGAGAGTGTTCTTTGGAGTAAAAAAAACCATTCCACATCACTAGACTTCAACTTAACTTATAGTTAGTGCATATTTGTGAGGTGCGGAAAATTGCCTGAGAGGTACGGCCTCCGCCTCGGAGTAGTACAAATTGAAAATCCTTCTTTGCAGAAATGTATGAGGGAGGTGCGAAAACCGCAATATGTGAAAACCCTTCTTTGCAGGAATCACACCTAGTAGGTGCGATTTCTGCATAATGGAGAAGCCACTACCTGTCTTTCCGCATGTCATTTTTAAGTGCGCGGGCTACTTAACTTAAAGCACATGCTTTATTTGATCTCTTAAAACAATAACATAATATTCCTTTTTAATAAATTGGGCCCACCTTGTTATAACTAAGCTTTGCAGAAAATCACCAACTAAGTGCGAAACCCGCACAGTGCAAAGTTCTTCTTTGTGAAAAATCACTTGAGAGGTGCGAAACCCACACAGTGCAAAGTTCTTCTTTGCGGAAAATCACCTGAGAGGTGCGAAACCCACACAGTGCAAAGTTCTTCTTTTCTGCCTTTGTGGAAAATTACCTTCTTAGGTAGAATTCCGCCACGGAGAAGCTGAAATCTAATTCTCCGCTTTGAGTCTTTCTTACCCAGAAAATTGAAAAAGTGCTTTGAAAACCCGTTGTGGGGTCCACCACAGCGCTCTTTCATCTTTTCTTCCTTTGTGGAAAATTACCTTCTTAGGTAGAATTCTTCCATGGAGAAGATGATTTCTCAAATCCCGCCGAGCTCGTTCTAGCTCATTTCTTAACCAAATTGCTTGTCGTTTGTTGTATTAGGATCGTTGAGACCTGTAGAATTGATCCATACCAGTCTTCAATCTCTGCCTGAGAAAGAACATCGATTGGAGCACAAATCTTTGCCGGTTTAGGATCTACAACCTACCCAAAATAATGAGACCTTGAAAATGACCCACCCGGTTATAACATGAAGGAAAATGAAGGGGAACCTGGAAAAGAGTTCCTATCCTAGGGAAGACTTGGACCTAGACACCAAACTGGACCAGACCACATGACATTGTCAAAAAAATGTGTGACTTAAAGTTAGACAACAACTGGCAAAGTGGTCTCCGCCACAAACATAGCAACCACCCCGTGGTCCTTGCCGTCCCTCAAACCTATTGTTCCTGTTCTCATTCCTATAATTGTTGTTTTGGTTATTCCTGTTGTTGTTCTTGTTTCCAAAATTTCCCTGGCCTCGACTCTTCATGTTCCTGATTTTGTGTTTGTCATTTCCCTTCTGACGATTATCCTGTTTCCTTTTGAAACCTCCCAATTTCTCAGATTTTTGAGGCACTCTAACCGCTGACAAGCTCTTCAATTTTTCTTCCCATCTTAGAGCCTTCCTAAGTGCTGGCTCCATCTGTTCAGGCTCATGCATTAATACCTCTGAAGTAATTTCCGGTCGTAGCCCCATAATGAATTTCTGAGTATGAAATTCCTCATCATTCCGGTACTGTGGAACATATTTCACGAGATGACATAATCTCTCATAATAGGCTGTAACTGTCATAACTCCCTGTATTAAATGTTGAAATTCTAAAATCTTTTTTTCAAAATAAAGCTTTGGTAACCAATGAGTTCTGAACAGCTGTAGAAATTCTTCCCAAGTGACCTGTCCAGGTTCAAACTTCTTCTCTGACATTACGTTTTCCCACCAAGTCATAGCTTCTCCTCTTAACTGGAAAGTTGCCCACATAGCTCGTGTCTGCCCTGTAAAATTTTGAACCTGAAAGTACCTTTCCATCGTAGCTATCCAAGCCTTAGCCTCATCTCCTAAGGCTTTCCCATTGAAAGTGGGAGGAGTGACCTTTTTGAGGTCCTTTCTTAGCTCTGCTGAGATCTGTTCTCTAGTCGTAGTTTGATTAGTGGCTGCTGCATCAGCCTTAGCTTTATGCTGCACTTCTATTCTCCTATCCTCTTCCTATTTCCTTTGGGCTTCTGCCCTCAAATCTTCCTCATGTTTTTGTCTTACTTCCTCTCTAGAATCTGTAGGACCCCTTCCCTGAATACTACTCTCCAGGTGATCCATTCTGTCCTTTTACTGCTGCAAAAGTGCTCCTTGCTGAGTTAACAAGGTAAGTATTTGGTTAAAGCGTTCACTGGATTCCCCAGTATCATTGCTGGATCCACCCTTACTAGCATTTCTAGTCATCATAATGACAAATCAAAATCCTGCATCGTCGCACAATGCATAGCATTAGCATAAGACCCATAAGGCCGCAGAGTAGAAACTCCGCTTTGATACCATATGTAAAGACTGAATTTATACACAAGAATGCCACATAAGCTTTTAAGCATAACCAGTCAAAAATTCAAGAAGTCGAAAGACAAGATCGACAATTCAATACATTTATCACATGTTACATCATAAGAAGATCATATTACATCCAGAAGTGTCGACCAGCTTGTCGATCACTAGATAAGGTACAACATGAATAAAAGAGAAAGAAGAGAAGTATTAAACACTAGAAGTATCAACTCATCGGGTTCTGTCTCTTGAGCCTTGGATTGAGTCCCTTACGCTTCCTTGAGAATAGAGGTGTGGTCCAGGCACTTTTACCACCCAACCGTGGAGTGGTCAGCTCCGGAAGTGATGAGCTTCCAAGGGGTTCTTCCTGACATGAAGAACACCCCGTCTCTGCACAAGAGGCCTAGCTTCTCACCACTGGTAGATTCGGATGGTCATAGTGCAGCCGTGTAACTTAACCTACAAGCACATATGCCTACATTAGGTTCTATACATCGGATGTAGCAAGGGTAAAGTTAACCAAGCATAATCAATAAGAACTTATGCAATTTTCTACTTTGGCCAAAGTATTTTATTCCAGATTTGAATTGGCAGGCAAACAACTTTTTACCCTCCCTTGATCTCTACATTCGGCACATCTTCCATCAATTGATACATTCCAGATTCCACATAAAAAAAAAAATAACAGCATCTCTGAACTAAATTCAATAACATTATCAATCACTTCAATGTGCATATCAAATAATTTAGTATGATAGAACTAAATTTCTGCTAAAAGGTTTCACCCGGTCTACTCTGTTTAGGTGAAACTATGGTTTCCAAACTAAACTAGAAAAGAATCAAGCATTAGAGACAAAAATATAATTTACTCTGTTGATAAACAACATAACAAAATTTATATCTTCTGAATTCAGAATTATGGAAACGAACAGTGTATCTGAATGAATGACAAGTTTTTATGTTGAATAATATAACTTGATGAAATTAACCAGTTTTCAAATTATGTCTGAAAATTATACGCTATTTTCTGGGTCCAAACAAGGGCTTCTTTCCAGAAAATCACTCAATGCACAATTCAAATGCAGCATTCTGTCTTACTAGAAAACTAACTCTTCTGAAGAATTAATAGACTTTCCATCGAATATTCAATTTAAATTTTATCAATGAATAATGAACCTGAATCTCAATAGGTCTCAGTAAGTTAGCGAAATCATGCCCACCAAGGAACTACAATCTCATCCACATAATATTCAGGTTTAGAATCATTCAAGAGAGGGTTTGGGCACAACGAATTTGTGCTTTAATTCTTCTATTTATCAAATTTTGGGAATAAGTTTCTGTGAAGGATGTGGCGATAGGAAAATGAAAAAAAAATGGCTAAGGAAATCAGGCAGAAGTCTACAGTCATATCAAATGTTATGGCCAGGTCTTAATGATCTGAAAGTGTATGTTCACGCTTTCAAATGCTCTCCTCACACACGAAACGAATGATACACACACATAGGTCAAACTGCTCATCAATGTCATGAAAGGCAGCGGTTACAGACATTTGAATCAAGCACATTGGCATTGCCAGCAACTTACAGGGTATACGCAGGCCCAACAGACAGGTTTGCAACCACAATATTGCTGCGGTGATTATTGCTGATATGGATATTACAAGGAAAATGTGGTGATGCATTATTGACACCAAACACCTATACAGGAATATGGCATAACACCCATGGCAAGGACAATCCCAAATAGAATAAAAGAAAAACGCTGTGATAGTTCCTGCAGAATCACCACCAACCAGAGTAAAAATTTTAAACTACTATAGCTCTCAACACAAATAAAAATCAGGTGGCTTCAATAGAAAAATAGGTGAGCATCTCAACCTTCCATAATTGAGTGCGCAGAAAACCTACCATTCTCATGTCTCAGCCACCGCTTGCCATAGAGGATAGAAAGAAGAAAAAAAACATGAAAGGAAATGAGAGTTCATAGTTAAGGATTGGATGAAGTTACGCAATTATTCTACTATGAATGCAGAGAGATTTAAGTCAATTTGCATATATATACAAGCTAACAGCTTCCAAAGAGACCACAACAACAACACAAAATATTCTAACTGCAGCTACGAGGCATGGGTGAAGTCTAGTGTAGGTAACATTTAGAACACTTACAATGAATATTCAAGAAAATTATTCTTCAAAGTCATTCATTTATGCAGATAACATCTTTGAAGATAACAAACAAAACAATATTTACAAACCAGACACTCAACAAAGAATTGCATAACTGTTCATGGAAACAACAAAGTAGAGGGGGTTTGTTTTGGAACCTGGAGTTCGTGAGCTGGTAGCGATTGCAGTCCTCTTGCCGTCTACCACCTCAGAGTTCTCCTTTCTTCCTGTGTTTTCCCCGTTTTTATTCACCTCTCTCAAAAATAAGAATCCTCCTAGATATGTCCTCAAGAAAAGTTTTTCTCGGCATAATATTGTTGAGGCTACAATAACCGTTTCTTGATTTTACTTTTCGTTAAAGTGTCAGTAACTAAAAGGATTAAAACACAATTTATTAATGTTTATCATCTGGGTATAAAATATAAGCGAATTCCTAACAAATATTTAAATTAGTATAATCCGATTCACATTCCCATTTAGATAAAAAAAAAAAAAATTCGCACATATTTTTATATATATATTTTTTCCAATTATTTATCATTAACACTCATAGCAAAAATAATAAATTATCATTTTAGTGGTGTGTGCGTGGCACTACTACATCTGAATCTGTCACTAGGCGGGGAGCTAGACCTCTCTCCTCGACCACACCCCTGTCCTCCAACCTGCAACCACTCAAACACTCGACAATAAAAACTATCATCAGTAATGCACCCGATAATTATACCTCCAAAATTAAATAATCATTTTAAATTTGCAACATATTACCAATTTCCATCTTGTTTCATTAAACAATTACCAATTTCCATAATTACCAAGGCATGTCGATTCATCAAGTCGGCATAAATCGACTTAACGATCCGCATAATAAGGAGTCGCAAAACCGGTCGTGACAAAAGGGAAAGCTTCAGAGATACAATTATGATGCAGAGGTACAAGCGTTCTAACTTCAAACAAATTGAAACATCTCAATTTCCAACTTAGTTTGTAACAAGCTGACCTATGGAACAACAACCATATCATACTCCACAAACTCAAAACTCCGTTCCATAATGGCTCCTTTCCTTATGGCTACAAATGAAAATTATGGTTTCTACTATTCACAAGACCCCCGTAACTTCAAAGACATCCTGTAGAAATTCAATACAACATCATTGCACACCCCTTGTAACCTTCAAGAATTAGAGATCTAATAACCGTCATATCTGCGATAAAATCAAGCTCAAATGACTATCAACCCTCAACAACAAATAAATTGATCACAATTCCTCAAACACAAAACAACTCTCTAAACCAAATTGTTTTCCAAACACCCTTAAGGTCTCTTATGACATTGAACTTTTGAAATGACTTCAAGGAATTAATCAGGGACTTGAATTCTTATATTAGTACCTAGAAAACATGTCAAAGGGCTTTACAACCTTTGTTAAAATTTCAAAGACATTTCTTCCTAGTTTTGACTATGACAATCAAATTGTCCATTAACAAAGAAGTAGTACTTGATGATCCAAACCTCCTTCTTATGGTCATCTGGACCAAGAGATGCACCTACACCTTCATCTGCACAACTTCACCTCAGAAACATCAATCACAAACAGTGGGATCAATTACAAAGCAATAAACCTTCATCTACATTGACCTTTACCAGTCTGATTTTTTATTATGAATTGTAACAAACAGTCGTTAATAATTTTCACAAACATGATCAGGAAGCCAATCTCTCTATTTTTAGATTGTATATTACCTAGTTACATAATTTTTATCCAATTTATAGTGTTGTCCAATAGTTAAAATAAACGTTATGAGGGTTTTACCAAAATGGGTAACCCTTGGTAAGGTTATGGACTATTTGTAAAGAAAACACCATATCTTGTAAAATACAATGTGAAAAATCATGAGAGTGGATTAGAATGGAAGCTAACAACCTCTACCAACATTCACCATCATTTTTCAGATCAAAATAAAAAGTGCCCAATCTGCACAAACCTATGTTGCAGCGATAGAGATGTGGAAGTTGCACAAAATAACCAGTTTTATTAACTTTTATATACAATCTCCTTACAATCTTCCATCACCACCCCATATTCCACCATTTTGACACATATAAATACTAAATACACCAAAAACTAATTTCTAGCTTCTTTTCAAATGCCTTGACCATTGGAGATTGGTTTAGACTTTTGTTTGATAATTTTGTAATGACAAAATTGACAAGAATGTGACAACTTTTACATCTTTTTCCACAATGATATCCAACTTCACATATGACCCCAAAATGACTCAAATCGGAATTAAAAATAAATATACCACATTATTACATTCATTGATTCCATAGAAGAAACATGTACACTTTGACACAACATTAACAATATTAGAACAATATTTTGACAATACTTGGGCCATATAGGCTTATCTGAACAACATAACTCTAACATAGGAATTATAGCATTCTCAAATGGTTCTCAAGACCTTTTTCATGACCTTGGTTCATCAAAACATAAATTTTTTATATTTTTCCTCATGGAGGCATGATCTCTAGTAGGTGCTCCTGCATCAATCTCTCGGGGGACAAATAATTCAAGTCCCTTTGAATGACATTCTTCTTCCTCATTTTATAATTATTTTGCACATTATCCCTGGTTCCTATAAATAGATTTGGTTTTTTCCTCCTTTTCTTCTTCTTGTGACTTCTTTTATCTAATAGGTTCTCAGCCTTTGGGCTCCAAAATTCCAAGTCTTCAACATATATGCCAGAAAATTCACCAATGTCTTCATTATATATTGCAGAAACATATTCACCTACTTCAAAATCTTGTAAACCTGCATACAACTCATTAGAAATCAAAATTGAAAAATCCTCATCAATATACTCATCATATGCATCAACTTGACCTTCCATTTCACCCTTAGTGGTAACATTCATAGTGTCATCCCTTCCTATTGATCCATCAGAAAGAATACCATCAACTACTTGGTCACTAACATCAATCGCATCATGAATCCTAACATCAACATTCCCTTGCATTGATTCATCAATAAGTAAATAAGTTTTATCATCTTCAAACACAAATGGATCATCATGCATTTGTAGTGTACCTTTCTCAACTTGAACAACGGATTCAATCTTTACATTTTCCTCTTGTGTTTCTATTTGTGATTGGTTCTTTCTTCTTTGGATTAGCCTCTGAATATACCACACCACCTTCTTCTTGAGTGTTAGGTTCCAACTTGATTTCTGCTCTTATATTCTTCTTTCTAATTTATTAAGTTTACTTCTTACTTCTCCTAACTCTGTCTCATACTCCAAGTACCATTTCTCCCTCTTTTCTTCTTCTTCTCTTAACATCTCTTCTTCCTTCCTCTTCCTCTCTTCTTCTTTCATCTTCATCTCCTCTTCTCTCTTCTTTTATTTCTTCTTCTTCGTTGAACCATCACCTCTCAAATAATCCTTCAAAAGGTACATTACCTCAATCAAATCTCTCTCACTTTGCTTCATCTTGCCTCACCTAGTTGTCTCCTCTCTTCTCTCCCTAGTATTTTGGAAACCAATCAGGTTATCCTCTCAACTTGACCTAACACACTCAACCATACAATCCACACAATCCACACAGTCACTAAAAACTCTCTCCCTAAATCTTATGGGCTCTAATACCTATATGATGCAGAGGTACAAGGGTTCAAAATTAAAACAAACTGAAACATCCCAATATCCAACTTATTTTTTAACAAACTCGCCTATGGAACAACAACCATATCATACTCCACAAAATCAAAACCCCCTTCCATAATGGCTCCTTTCCTTATGGATACAAATGACAATTAGGGTTTCTATTGTTCACAAGACCCCAGTAACTTCAAAGACTTCATGTAGCAATTTAATACAATATCATAGTACCCCTTATAACCTTCAAGAATAAGAGATCTATAAACTATCATATCTTGGAAAAAATGAGGCTTAAATGACTATCAACCTTCAACAACAACTAAATTGATCACACTTCTCAAACACAAAACAACCCTCTAAACCAACTTTTTTCCAAACACCCTTTAAGGTCTCCTATGACATTGAAATTTTGAAATGACTTCAAGAAATTAATCAGGGACATGAATTCTTCCATTACAAACTACAAGACATGTCAAAGGGTTTTATAACCTTTGTTAAAACTTCAAAGACATTTCTTCCTCACTTTTGAATATATGACTGTCACATTTTCCATTAACAAAGCAGGGGTACTTGATGATCCAAACCTCATTCTTATGGTAATCTGGACCAAGGATTCCACCTACACCTTCATCTACATACCTTTACCCCATAAACATCAATCAAAAACATTGGGATCAGTGAAAAAGCAATAAACCTTCAATGCCATTGTCCTTTACCAGTCTGATTTTCATTATGAACTGTAAAAAACATTTATTAAAATTATTTTCACAAAAATTATCATGAAGCCAATGTCTCTAGCCAAATTGTATATTACCAAGTTACAGAATTTTTCTCCAATTTATAGCTAGATCCAATAGTTAAAACAAAAGCTATGATTGTTTGACCAAAACGGGTAACCCTTGGTAGGGTTACAGGTTGTTTGTAAAGAAAACATCATATCTTGAAAAATATAACATGAAAACTTATGAGAGTAGATTTAAATGGAAGCTAAAAACCTCTACCAAAATTCACCATCATTTGAAAATCAAAATTACAAGTTCCAAATCTGTACAAATCTGTATTGCAGCGACAAAGAAATGGAAGTTGCAAAAAATAACTGGTTTTATTAACTTTTATATCATATCTCCTTACAATCTTCAATAATAACCCCATATTTGACCATATTGACACATATAAATGCTAAATATGGCACAAACTGACTTCTAACTTGTTTTCAAATGCCTTGAGCATCGGATAATTGTTTAGAATTTTGTTTGACACTTTTATAATGACAACATTGACAAGAATGTGACGACTTTTACATATTTTGCCACAATGACTTCTATCTTCACATATGACCCAAAAATGACTTAAATATGATTGGAAAATGAATATTCCACCTTATTTGATTCATTAGATTCCATATAAGGCACTACACTTTGACACAACTTTGACAATATTAGAACAATATTTTGACAATACTTGCCATATAGGCTTATTCGAACAACATGACTCTAACTTATGAACTATAACATGCTAAAATGGTCCTAAAGATATTATTCATGACCTTGGTTCATAAAAACCAAACAAAATCATATTTTTCCTCATGGATACATGATCTCTAGCAGGTGCTCCTGCACCAATCTCCCGGGGGGAAAAGAATTCAAGTCTCTTTGAATGAAATTCTTCTTCCTCATTTTCTAATTTTTTTTCACATGATCTTTGGTTCCTATAAAAAAATTTGGTTTTTTCCTCCTTTGCTTCTTCTTGTGCCTTCTTTTATGCAATAGGTTCTCAGCCTCTACGCTCCAAAATTCCAAGTCTTCAGTATATATCCCAACAACTTCATTAATGTCTTCATCATATATTGTAGAAACATATTCACCTGCATCAAACTCTTGTAAAACTACATACAACTCATTATAAATCAAAACTGGAACATCCTCATCAGTATACTCATCATAGAATCAACTTGACCTTCCATGTCACCCTTAGTGGTAACATTCATAGTGTCATCCCTGTTGGAATTATATGATGTGCCCAATGACTGAGAGTGGGGAAGGGGGATGGGGGTGAAGCAGGAATCAATAAAAATTAATCCTTTTAGTCCACAATTAGATTAGCTTATTTGTTTGCATGCATATAACTTGAGATTAAAGAATCATATACAACACGTAACACAATATTTGATTACCCAGAAACCTTCCAAAAGAAAGTAAAACTGGGGTGGGGATGATACCCACAAGATTTAGTACTACAGTATAAATTTAGCCTGTTAAAGCTTACAATGACCACTTCTAATGGTTTTCCATGTTAGGAGCATAGAAAGGAATGTTAGGTCCACCTTGTTAAAGGATTTTTCTGATCCACCTGTGAGAATGAACCATTTGATGATCTGCTCTGTGCAACTTTGATTGCTAAAGAAGATCCTTTAAAATATAACTGATCACCTGAATGTGATAGATAAGTCTCTGCTGTCCTGAACACTTCTTCACTTAATTCAAACTGCCATGCGCATAATCATATCATTTTTTGATTATACATTCATACTATATACATATTCTACATTATAATTGGATAAATAAACTATATTACATATATATCTTTATCCAACAAATAACTTTGTAAGTCGGCTTGCAATAAACAAATATATATTTAACAATATATGCAAAGTTGGCTTCAAAATGTCACTCGGGTCCAAAAGAATACTTGGGTGATAAACTGTCACTCGGGTGATACTGAACACTCAGGTGATGCTGAACACTCAGGCGACACTGTATACTCAGGTAACACTGAATGACTAAGTGTTTTGACACTAATTGACAATATGTTTTTCCATAAGGTCTACAATCTCCCCCTTTGGCATTAGTGACAAACACACTTACCATTAAACTCTATATCTGATATGTCAAAACTCCCCCTTACAGATTGCTTGGGTTTTGACACTTGTTCTGCTGCTCGGGTATGACTGACTCTATTTTTGTATTTTTCAAAATTGTTATTGTAACATACTATTATCTGTACAAGTGATATTTACAGTGACATCTCCCTCTTATACAATGATATTTCCCCCTTGTTTTTGACAAGAATTCCAAAAAGGAATGTCATCTATAGGGTTATCCTGAAGTAGGTAGAAAATCACTATGTACATTCAAAATTGGAGACAGTGTGTTGTCCCAATTATCTTGGAGCACCTTCAAGATGTGCAATTCAACTTGCAGTTCTGCAGATAGCTCTATCATCATCTTAGCAACTGAGAAGTTGTTTTCATGGATGAGAGTTTTAGCATGTGCTATACATTTTTGTATTCCATCCATATGTGGTAGAAGTTGGCTATGGATGGTTGTAAGAGATTCTCTGATTGTTGCTTCTTCTCTCAACACTTTAGCCTGTAAATCAGTAAGATATTGAGAAGGCTTTCATGATCCACTTCATTATCTGCATCTATTTCACATGTCCTATTGCCCAAAAAGTCAACCACACATGAATCAATTACTGGTTCATCCTCTACATCATCTTCTCTGATGAATG
>MU223575.1:507337-527047 GCA_018584345.1 Thuja plicata | reverse complement strand
ATAAAAGTCACAAAATGAGTCATTAAGGCTCTAAAAATGGCCCACCTATATTCTACTATGGAAAAGACTCATTTTTGACAACTCACTAACCATTTTCCAATGCATAAACATGTGGAAAACTACCAACAAAATTATTGGACTTATTTGAAACAAACTGCAAGGTTGAGACACATGTTTCTCAACATAAGGGGTTCAATGATAGACAATTTGAGCTTGGCCATGAGTTAGGTGATGAAAAGAAGATGAAGAGGAGGGATGACAATAAATGCATTAGTAATAGTCATTTTCTACTAGTCACTCAACCACTTTCTCTGCCTCCCTTCCTATCTTTACATGGTCGATGAATGCGATAGGGGTGTTAGGAATGTTGGCGCTACCCCAGATGGATCTCCCATCACATTTTGTTACAATGTATAACCAGGTGCAAAGGAACATGGGATGAGATTGCTACAGGAAGGTGTCATTGCACCTGATGCAGCGTAAACCTATCACTGCCACCAATTTATTATCTACCCACTAGATTTTTTCTTCATCTTGATCATAATGGTATTGTAGTGAATGTATATCTATTTAGTATCTGTAATTGTATTATATGTTGGCTTATTAATTATATTTTCTGATAGAGATAAGAGAACAAGGAGGAGCAGAGGTGATCATTAGTTGGATGTGGTCCATGATGAGAGGAGACAGTGGGTTAGTGCATAGCAGAAAATGATAGATGTTTCATTTTTTTTTTAAATTTAGGGTTTCACCTGGCAGGGGACAGTGGTAGGTAGTCAATGACAGGTGATTTGGGTGACATAGTGAATGTATATCTACTTAGCATCTATAACTGCATTAATTTTTTACTTCTTAAATGTATTTTCCCATAGAGGGGCAAGAACGAGCAAGGGAGGAGGTAATCATCATGGGATGTGGTCCATTAGGAGTACAAGGCCTCTCTAGTCATCAACCTCACGTGCAAATCATGTCTACTACTATGTATGGTTTAGACTTGTGTGTGAAAGATTTATTATTTATTATTAGTGCCTGTCTTTAAGGTAGGAGACTAATGTTTTTTGTAAGGATTCTAACATTAGTTTTCTCCTAGGGAATAGCGCAGCATCACTATAACATCACTAGAACCTATGGTCTGAGAAAATTTCTATATTAAAGTGAAATTTATGTTTTCATTTTTATTTATTCTAATTGGCTCTTTGCATTTTACTCAGTCGTATTTTCCTTTTCTTTGTTGAAATATGCAGCAAAAAATGTGGGCAGACAATTTGAACGTTGGGCAAGTGCCATTTATCCAAATAGACGATATATTTTTCTACATTTTTCCCACGTGTCATTTGCATGTGCTTGTAACCAGGCAATAGTTTGAGATGACATGTGGCATGATTTGGAGCAGCTTGTGCTATTGTTTAATGCAAGGATACAGAGTGCATTGCGGGCATTGAGATAATTGATTAATTGTAGGGAAAACCCTACATGATGTCGCCTATTTCAACTCTTCCTATTTCCTGGCATTTTGAAGCATGAATAAGGTATGAGAATTATGGAGGACTGTTGTGAAGACCTTAGCAGCCAGTGTTGACCTTGGCGTGAGGATTGGAGGCCATAATGTCTCAGGCGCAAACAAAATGCAAGGTGTTCTCCATTCAGTGTTAATTTGTTGATATAATGACTGTTAACTGGCTTTTTGTTTGAAATGAACATTGTTAATTTTGAGGTTAGGAATGTACATGTATTAATCATTGTAATCTGTCATACTGCTACAGTTTATTCTTTTGGGCTGCCTACCAGACATATTTCTTTCCAGTAAATATGAACTCCTATCTAGTTTTCAAATAATAAAATTGTCAAACTTATTTATGGTGATTTAGTAAGGAATAAAAATCTTGATAATTGATTTGTTGTGTTTATTGGGTTTCTCTTGTAATATATTCAGAGAACATTTGGTGTTTCAAATCTTCATATTCCTAGTGAAGAAAATACTCAAAAATTGAGTGTTGCAGTCTATTTTCAAGTGAGCACTATAAGCTAGGATCTCTTATATTTGTGACCAGGTCTCAAAGTTGGTCTTTTCTAGAGTGACCTGGCCTGTTGCTTCTAGGTGCATTTTTCATCACTCAGCAGGTGGGTATTAATTCCCATATTTCATGCTTAAACCAATTTGCAGATATTTAAGGACTTTTTTCTTGAATTTTATAAATATGTCCTTATTTTGTTGTTATATTTACTCAAAATAGTGTTGTAGCACAATCACAATCCCAATTCTGGTGGAAATTGGTGTTCATTTCAATTAATGCGTCATTAGGTTTTTTATCTTCATTCAGTGAACCTTTCGCTAATGATCTTTGTGGTTATGATTTGGCAGATTGTAACAAATTGATTGTTGTTTATGTAAACTGGGGATTTTCTGCAATAGATGGCATGGGGTGGGGCTGGGCTGGTGTTGTGTGGCTTTACAACATAATCTTCTACTTCCCACTTGATCTTCTCAAGTTTGCAATTAGATATGCCATCAGTGGAAAGGCTTGGGATTTGCTTGTTGAGCAAAGAGTATGTGAACTAAAATAATCCAACTCACATGCTATTTCTTTTGTTGCATTCAAGTCACTTGGCTACCTTTGAAAAGCTAATTTATTCATGATCTTATGTGTTTCAGATTGCCTTCACCACCCAAAAGGATTTTGGGAAAGAAGCCAGAGAAATAAAATGGGCCCATGCTCAAAGGACTTTGTTTGGATTGCAGCATCCAGATACTAAGATGTTTGGTGACAGGAATAGCTTCAGAGACCTTAATCAGATGGCTGAAGAGGTAAAAGGATGTGCTGAGATTGCGAGGTAAGATCTTAAGACCATGGCCTTTTTGTTCTTTTCCTCAATTTTTATTCAGCACATTATGAAAACTTACTCTAATATTTGATGGTTGAACTTCATGTTTACAGACTGAGAGAATTACATACTCTATAAGGGCATGTTGAGTCCGCTGTGAAGCTCAAGGGATTGGATATTGAAACAATTTAGCAAGCTTACACTATTTCACAGATGCTGGCTCTACCTTTCTCTACAACCTATACTTTATTATTAATTTTGCAATATTTGGGTGCCCACCCTACAAAGCAAATATTTTTAGGGAGAAGTTATAATACAGGGAAAATTATATCTGCTCTTACAGAGTTTTATATTTTTTTACCTTGAGAGGACATAATCATCTATGTATATGAAATTTGTGCTTGTCATTAATAAGAAGCTAAACGCTTTTCATATTCGGTGACAAGTGGTTTATAATGGCAAAAAACTGATAGCTTGACACTCTCTGAACTGTTTGAAACCAAACATGGAGTGTAATTAGCTCTTGAAATGATATATTGGAGGAGATTCAAAACATCAGAATTGGAAATTTTAGACGGTGGTATCTAGGTATATGATATTATTTCTGATTGTGAAAAACTAAATTTTTATAGCATATAGACAAATAAGCCCATCAGCTTTCTTCTCAGCTGAAGTGTTGTCAATGATCTGCTTAATGAAAAAGGTAGAGAAAAAATAGAATTAACAGAATCGTTCAAAATAATACTTCAGAACAGAGAAAGAGAACATCATTTAAGCTCGATATGGTTTGACCAGACCAAACGTTGGAAAAGTGGTAAACAAATAAATAATGCAACATTGTAATCTATCATTTACCAACAGCCCAAAAAATCTAAAGTCAAAATGGAATTTGCACAATACATTTCTTTGCTTGCATAGATTGAAAATGAATTTGAGATCTACTCAATCACATAGACAGTTTTGAATTTTAAACAAACTTGTCGATCGTTGTGCAACTACTTGAAGCACTAGGCAAGGACTCCAGTTGCGCACACAGCCCTTGTTCACTATGGAAAGAAAATATTTTGTGATATTTAATATTAATGTTTGTTGTGCAAAAATTTGATTTTTGAGCATACATCACTTTACTAAAATCACCAAGAATTTGTACTAACATAGTACTATTGAAATTGCTACTTAGCCACTTTCTTTGTAATCATGTAAAGTTTGAACTACTTGTATTTTTTAGGCTAAAAACTAATTTTATTTCTTCTTTTAGTTGGTGAACGAGAACACCAATATAATTCATAATAATTCAATATAAGGTGTACAAAATGTGGGCACTAAAATGGCTTAAGGATTCGTTAATTTAGAAGAGCTACTCTATTTCTACTATTGAATAGAGAACGTCTTAGAATGAAATTTTTGATGTTGCTTTAATTTTTAATCCTTTCCACCTAAGTTTGCTTGTTTTCTTTAGAGACTTTGTTGCCATTTTTGAATAATTTAAACAAGAAACCCCAAAGCTAATTATAAATATTAAATAGAAAAACCAAAATAAGTTTACAAAGTTCTACACAATGATTTGATATCTAGCCCTTTTCTATATTATTCTCTGAAATTTTAAATAAAATGGAGAAGCTCCAAAATAACTCTCAACACACCAACTTATAACACAAAAATACATAGATATATAGGGAGATCTTGTTGCCTCCAAAAGTAGAGTAACATTGCAAGCTTTAAACATAAATAAACTAAACCTGGACAAATAAATTTCCATCAAAGCTAACTAGCTAAGGTAGAAGAAAATTTTATTGACACATTACTAAATACAAACTAGATGAAAACTAGTAAACTATGAACTAACTGAGAAACTCTAGAGAGTCGTCCAGTTAACTTAGAAATTGTAGAGAACGATCTAGTTAACTTATAAACTGCTGAGAAAAGTCTAGTTGGCACACATTACTTTCCACATGCTCCCCCTTGATGCAGAGAGGAATCAAAAGAATATCTCGTAGCATCATTTACTAAGTCTTGACAACAGCCTCAATAAAAATATCAGCAAGTTGTTCAATAGTCTTGATATAACAAAGTTCTACCTCTTTTTGTTAGAGAAAATCTCTGATAAAATGGTATTTCAAATCAAAGTTCTTATGTCTACTATGATGCACATGATTTTTGGCCAACTTAACCGTGCTCATATTATCACAAAAGATCATAGTAGGATAAAGTTTTTTTTTCACCTATAGATCTTCAAGAACTTTCCTAAGCCATAATGCTTGAGTACTTGCAGAGGTTAGTACAACATATTCGGCCTCTGTGGAAGAAAGAGAAACAATGCTTTGCTTCTTTGAACTCTAAGAAATCAATCCCAAACCCAATGACCAGAAGTAGATTTTCAATCATACACACTACCTCCCAAATCAGAATCGCTAAAACCAACTAGGTTAAATTCCTTAGAACTATAGTAACGAGTGCCAAAATCCAAAGTTCCTTTCACATACCTCAAAATTATTCTGGCAGTCTTCATATGTAACTTCAAAGGTTTTTTCATATACATTGAAACAAGAGAAACTACATATGCAATATCAGGCCTAGAGTGAGTGAGAAACATCAAACTCTCAACTAAACTCCTATAATTTGTCCCATCTATTTTTTCAGCACCATCATCTCTACACAACACAACTCAATGAGAAGTTGGAGTGGAGAATGGTTTGCAATCAACCATATCAAACTTTTTCAATATCTCTGGTATATTTTTATTGACAAATAAATATTTCATCCTTACTTTGATAAACCTCCATGCCTAAAAAATATCGCATAAGGCCTAAATCCAACATCTCAAATTATTTCATCATAGAACATTTAAATTTATATTTCATCGGAGAATTAATAAACATATATATAAAATCATCAACATAAAAACTCACAATAAGAATATCATTACCTTTTTTTATTGTAGTAAAGGGTAGTTTCACTCTTACTTCTAGTAAATGCCCTTTTCCTGAAAATACCCATCAATCCTATTATACCAAGATCTTGGTGCTTGCTTGAGGCCATACAAAGCCTTCTTCATATTGTACACTTGATGATCATTTCCTTGCACTAAAAAACCTTTTGGTTGTTCCACATAAATTTCTTCTTCTAAGTACCCATTCAAAAAGGCACTTTTTTACATCCATTTGATGAATGGTGTAGTGCCTCTCCTGTTTGCATTCTGCATTGCATCTTGATGAATATGAATTTGATGTTCATTCTTATTGTGTGATCATGTAGGACCCATGAGAGGTTTGCATCTTTGGGGTGATGACTTATGTTACTCCATCAACATTATTTTAGGCATTATATCTGGTTGTGTGAACCATGGTGCTTTGGCGGGTTGTGTACTTGATTTGATATGCCTTGTTGTGGTTACATGTATGTGTACCACTTCTCCTATGTGATAGTTGAGATGACCTTATGATGTAGTGACTATTCCTGTGCTATGAATTTATACAACATTTTGAGATGCACCCTATATATTTGATTCTTGTATCCATTCTAAGATGACTATTGTGGTTTTGATTGATATCTAACTTATGAGGTTTATGACATTAAGTAATATTTCGATCGTATCTACAAGATGATGCCTTACGATTATATCTGGGGTATTTTGCATTAGAGGATATTTAGATAATATATTATGATTAATATCATGGATTCATGTTATATTGTGTCTTATATGCTGTTGGATATTTTAGTAATTCCTTCTATTGATATATTCTCATGTTGTCATGATTGATTATTTAATGCTTATATTTAAATAAAATGTTTAATGTTAATAAAATGGTTATTTAAATGAATTAATGTGCACTATTCTCTCATGTAATTGATATATATTATGCTTCGTGTGTTTGTACAAAGTGAGACAAAGTTGTAGTTACCCCCTTTGTGAGGTCCACACGACGGTGTCGTTATCCTTCACTGTTTGATTATTAATTGTTGTACTTTGACTATTGTATTATGAGTAGGTACACTTGATGTTTTCATGTTTACTGAATAGGTACTAGGTACAGTGACCCTAAGTTTCAGGAGTTGAGTGTGTACATATATCCCCAGCAGTGGCATAGGAGATAGTATTACCAACCTTTCATATTGAGCAATATCATCCATGTATGGATGATGTACCTATAATTATTATATTATCCCTTTGGTATGTGTTAGTAAATCTGGATTGCATATGCATTGTGATAGACCAGTGATGTGTATGTGCATTTAGAGTTCCCATAGTTGTCGATGATGAGATTTAATTAAATGTGGATTTTTAATGCTTTGGGGAATTTAATATTTATGTTATTTATTGGCTATTTGGCCATAGCTAGGTTCCAAATATCTGGAATCAATTTTATTATGTTGGGGCGAGAGGTCAGTAGGTTATTTTAATATTTAAATAGCCTATTTCAAAAGTCACTTTCAAAAAGTGCTTTATATGTTGAAAAGTGAGTTCTTTTCCTCACTTCTCCCTTTTGGGTTTTATTTAAAATTTGGATTTTGCTCCAAACTTAATTGGAGAAGTTCATTCTTTTGTTTTTTGTGACTGATTGGATCATCATATCTTGGTGGGTAGTGGCTCGTTGGAGTCGTATCGTGAATACCTTTATTTTTTGTAGAACAAATTTTGTATTCAACTTCGAATTTATTGTATTCCTCATCTTTTCATGTTACTCCTACGGCTGCGAGGTAGGGCCTTTGTTATTTAATTTGTTTCTCCATTGTTTAAGATGTTTCTTTTTTTTTTTTAACTTCGTGGGCTAAGACTTAGTAGTCCCCCACAATCTGGTAGTTTTCAGATGCCAAGCTGACTCACTATGAGCAACTGAGGTTTTCATAATTGGTTTTAATGTCGTTATGTTGGCCCTTCTTCTATGTTTATCTAGAACTGAAATTTTATTTGTTTGGTGTGTTGTTCGATGCCCTAGGGAAAAAGGGTTTTTTCTTTGTAGCTTTTTGATAATTTTTATTTCTGGTAAATTTTGGGGTCGCCTTGTTTTGCATGCCACCCAGTTGTTATTATTTATTTTGTTTGGTTTGATTTGAATATTGGAGTGTGTTGTCCTCCAACTTACCAACTATTCTATGGTTTTATATTATTGATTTTAGATTTTGAATGAATCTATACTCCTAGCCAAGTTCCCGATTGAGGGTGCTATGGGCACTTGCAATTGTATTTTCCATTTTTGTGGAATGGGTGATGTTGGTGTTTGAGACCACATTGCAAGATCCTTGAGTGTGTTGTGAGCACTTGTGTTTATCTTTCCTTAATGGGAATTTGTTCTCCATGCTTGATTTGGATTGCATTGAAATGCATGATGATGGTGTTTGAGACCACATCAAAAGATCTTTATGTACCATGACGAGATTACTTTGGAACCTGTGCTCTTGGTTAAGGCTAATAGAGCCATGTGCTTTATTTTTTTTACCTCCCTCTTTAATTGAGGTTTGGAGAATTTTATGCATTCTTATGTTTGACCGGTAGGTGTGGAGTAGTGGCATGGAGTGGCTCACCAAGGCAGGCTAGGACATAAGGTGGTCCTAGGGTATCCCTTGGTTGAGTTATTTTAATAAGTGATAACCTTAAACATTAAATGGGAAGATAAAACATAATATAAGACTAAATGTGACTGCCTTGCCATCTGAGGACATTGATATGGTATGTCTTGCCTTGCCATCTGTGGACGTTGATATGGCATGATACCTTGTCATAATTTTAGGACATTGATATGGTACAACATAGTCTTTCCATCTACGGATGTTGATATGAATCAGTAGAGCTTCCTTGTTTTAGAAGGATTGCTCAATTCCACATAGGCTTGTACGAGATGTGTGATGACACTGATCCATTCTTAAGTCTCGACATTGTACCCTGTCTAGCTTAATTAGTGACTGTGACCTACTTTTACTCCATCCTTGCATTGGATCTCTATACTGTTCCCTGATTTTATGCATCTTATTTTTGTGAGTGTATCCCTTTTGGGTGTGTGTGCTTAGCTTGTGTGTGGTCGGGATGCTATCTCCATGAGCACATTGGGTTGGGCCTACACAATGTAGTAGGGTGGTATTGCTAAACTTTACCACTGCTGGGGACCAGTGTATATATGGTGGAGGAATTTCAATGATGGATTTCTTCAGCATGATGTGCTCTTTTCTATCCCTCCTTGTCATTTACATATTTCATGTTCTTACTTGATGTTCTAGTTTCAATATATTATGTTCATGCTTTACAATTATGTTATTATTTTTCAATTGAGTGTCCATATCCTTGATGTGAGTGTATCTAGTACTCCCCGGTGTGGAGGTAGTTTATATTTCATGTCATATGTTGGTGTCAGCAATCCTTTCCATTCGTTAGACTGAGGAGCATTCGTTACAAGTTTTGGCAACAATGAGTACCTGATTTTATATTACACTTGATTTAAGTGGATGAAAACAAATATATTGATGTCCTAGTATGGTTTTAGGTCCATATTGTCATAGAGATCTTCAATACCTTTCTGACACATTTTGAATAGAGTCAAATGGACACCATATGCAAAAGTTATGGCCTGTGGAAGGTCCTAATGTCTTTTCCCAGTAAAGCGTCATTTTCGGTATTTAAAATGTCATTTCCAGTTTCCTACAATGTCATTTCTAGTAGTTTAAATGTTGTTTCAGGGATAAAACATCATTTCCAGTAAGTAAAAGGTCTTTTCCAGGAGGAAAGGTCATTTTTGGCAAGTACAACATCATTTTGGTGAAAGATAATTTCCTGTCGGATTTTGTCATTTTCGGGACAAAGGATACTTCCATACATTTTTTTGAAACTTAATTATAGTTATAGATACCCTTTTTGGAGTAGAGACTATCCCATTCCAAATAGATCGGATTAGTAATTGTTGGTGAAGTTTTTTACCTTTCTTCTCGATGTCAGCTTCTTGCCCTATTTTGTCACGAGGGTGTTGTGGTCCTCTCGATGGGCGATCATTGATGATGGTCTCATCATTAGTTGTAGAGTTCTTTCAAGTGTTATGAACTCTCACAAGTTGGGGTGAACAAGCTTATCCACTCACGCTGAAGTTTAGGTTCCTTGGGAACCTTTGGGAGAGTTGTATGTCTTCTGCTTGCATATGATCATGTTGTATCATGCTTAGGTTGCATTTATCTAATGCACTTGATACATTATGTATTCTCTTATATCAAAAAATTATTATTCTGTGCATATTTAACCCTTGTTTCCAAGGGTTGCGGGGCATTACTAATGCTCCATTTCTTTTCAGCTGCAAGAGAGATCAACATCCTATTGGTCTCTTGACATGCTAAAAGTGCAAAATTTTCTTCATAATATTTTCCATACCTTTGAGTTAATCCTTTAGCAACTAAAATTGCTTTGTGTCTTTCAACACTTCCATCACTATGGTACTTAGTCTTGTAGACACATTTAGTGCCAATATTTTTCTATTTATCTTATTGCATGGAAGCTCTATAAGCTCCCAAGTACCATTATTATTAGTAGAATTAATCTCTTGTTACATTTCTCGCACCCTAACTTCATTAGTAGAATTATCTTCATAACATGATGGCTCAAAACAAGCTTGTCAAAATAATGTAAAATGCATTGTCTCAACTCTAGGATTTTCTTCATAAACTTGATTTGCACTTCTTTCATAAATATAAGCTAAGCTTCTAACATTCCTATTTGGACTTGGGCTTGATGTTGGGCTTGCACTTGATACTATAGAGCTAGTAGAGAAGTTGTTTGGTAGATTTGGAGCACTTGGAATTATATTATCAGTTGGCTACCCGTGATCAATGTCAGCAATAATACCATCATTTAAAATAGATTTAGGCTTTTCAATATGGTATTTTTTATGACCATAAACTCCCCCTTCATCAAAAATCACATCTCTTGAGAAAAGAATACTCTTTAACTTAAAAGTTTTATACAACCTATAAGCCTTACTATGCTCACTATACCCAAAAAAAATACAAGAGTCACTCTTAGGATTCAACTTTTTCTTGTTTTTTATCAGAAACATGTCCATAGGACAAACAACCAAAAACTCTAAAATGAGTAGAATTAGGATTTTTGGCATACTATACTTCATAAGGAGTCATCATTGAAAGTTGTCTAGTGGTACTTTGATTGAGGATGTACACAATTGTAGCAACTACATTAACCTAAAAAATATTATTTACCTCTTTAGTTTGTAACATACTCCTTGCCATTTCAACCACTATATGATTTTTCCTTTCAACCACCCCATTGTATTTAGGTGTGTATGCACTGATGAGTTATCTTTTGATTCCATGTTAATCACAAAAACTCTTAAAGTCTCTAGAGAAAAACTCTCCTCTGTGACCAGTCCTTAGATATTTAACTTTACAACCTTTCTCATTTTCCGCAAGGGATTTGAACCTTTTAAATGTTTCAAAAGCCTCATCAATTGACATCAAAAAATAAACCCAACAATAGTGTGTGAGTAATATCATCAGTGAAAATAAAGTATGATGGCTTACCCAAACTCTTGGTCTGCATAGGACCACAAATATCAGAATGAATTAATTGAAGTGGGTAATGGGCCTTCCATGCTTTTCCTATAGAGAATGATTATCTTGTATGATTTCCTTTAGTACAACCTTCACAAGGTTCTTTTTGTTCTTGAACCTTAAGCAGCCAAAAAACTAAAGCCCTCGATATAACAAAATTAAAGCTATTAAAATTCAAATGCCATACTTGAGATGCCATAACCAACTCTTGTCCTCATAAGCCATATTGACAAGCCGCTTTCTATGTTCACAAAACTTCAATGGAAATATCCTATTTTGTGACATCAGCACTATTGTAACCACTTGATTTATTTGATTTTTTATTATAGATTATACATTTATTATTTTCAAACATAACCTTATAATTATTCTCACATAACTGTCCAACACATAGTAAATTGAGCTTCAACTTTGGAGTATAAAAAATTTCTTGAACACTTTTCGTACCTTCCATTGTACGGAGATCCATGGCTCCTTTTTTGCAACCTCTAATGTGTTGTCATTACCAAGCATGATCTTGGATTTAAAACCCTCATCAAGTTTATAGAATAATTGTTTAAATTACCATACATGTGGTTAGAGCACCCCGAATCTAAGTACCAAACATCATTGATATTATTTTTAGTTGTGTCAAAAGACAAAAATAAATTACTTGAGGAAGGGTTTATACTTTTTTGACCATAATGGGCACTTTTATTGCTATAATTACTTGATTCTAATCTACAATCTCTCTCAAAATGACCATGTACCTATTACAACAGTAACAGGGTAAAACCATAATCAGGTATCACCTTTTAGGCTAACTTATTAGAACAACTGAATTTTAGTATTTCTAACTGAAAATTAATTTTGGTGACACATATGGTCTAGCTAGATTCATTATAGCTAAGTTAGATAAGTTCTTTAACTTTTCCAATTGGAAATGTCTATTAAATGCATATTTTATACCACTTTGAGTCCAATTACCATAGAAATAAAATTATTTCAGAAAAGTGACTCTTCAATAACTCTTAGTCTTTTCAATAATATTTAAAAAAAAAAAAACCCTTTTTGTAGAGATCATCATCAAAAATATCTGCTTATATATTTTATAGTGTTTTAATTAGACATAGTCTATTATAATTAAAAAATATTGCAAGTAGGTATTTTAATAGTCAAGGAGATGTTGATTCAGAGAAATAATAAAATAGTAAATCATATTAAATAAATTTGAAAAACATATGGTGCACTAGAGG
This sequence comes from Thuja plicata, assembly GCA_018584345.1. Taxonomy (NCBI): domain Eukaryota; kingdom Viridiplantae; phylum Streptophyta; class Pinopsida; order Cupressales; family Cupressaceae; genus Thuja; species Thuja plicata. The sequence goes on along the minus strand of MU223575.1, from coordinate 514,448 downwards.
AGATAGACATCTTCAAGAATATATATTTCTTTTTTTGATTGGGATAGATTTGTTATCAAAAATATGTCGGGAGATGAAAATTGTTGATTTCAGGTGAGTTGGAATTTGAATTGTTATAAAAGAGAAAATATAGGTCACAAACCAATTTTTGTTTCTTCATGCACTAGATATATATGCCATCTATAACATATTTTTAAATTAGGGGAGAGATGTTTATTTACATATAATGTTTTGGTGGGAACTAGACCCCTAATTTTCAACAGCTAAAAAATTGTCCTTAAAAATTAAAAAAACATGTCAATTCTTATTCAAAAAAATTTAAAAAAATATTAATCATAAACTTCATCCATTTTAATACATTTAATTAGTTTACATCATCTTCAAATTCCAAACATAAATGTCACTTTTATACTATTGATGTTGAACAACTTTGATTTTGTTAGCCTTTTCCTTTATAAAAGGGTGATAGAGTATTGTGCTTTTACCCAATAATGAATGTTTCTTGTATCAAATCTCCATCTACCTCTTCCTCATTGACCACCTCTTCTTCCTCTATTTCCTTTTGAAGAGTACTGATATTGACCTCTTCCTTGGCCTTGATTTCTTTTGGAGATACTTCTTAGACTTTCATTCTTTGAAATTCGTAACTGAGAGTAGAACATCTCCTCATTAAGACCTGCAGATAAATCTCTCAATCTTTCCTCATGTGACATAAGAGATCCAACAAGGTAATCATACTGAAGGGTGGATAATTTTTTTATCTCCTTAATAATGATGGAAATATTGTTCCATCTTGGTGTCAGTGATCCTAACACTTTTTTATCATAACTTCTTCACTCATAATTTCACCCAAAGTGGCCATTTTATTAACCACATCTTTAACCCTTACATAATAATCACTCACATTCTCAGTTTCTTGCAATTTCTAGTTCTCAAAGTATCTTTTCAAGTTTTGTAACTTGACAACCTTGATCTGATCACTACCTTGGTAAGGTTCGTTTAGAGTTTTCCAGGTATCCTTAAAGTAGTTTCTTTGCATTTGCAATTCTAGGAAACAAAATCGTATCAAGAGCCATCCAAATGTGAAATAAGGCCATTACATGTTTCCTCTCATCTTCCTTCTTAATTATTTGATCATTAGCTTGAAGATCATCCCAGTCATTAGGCTCTTCATACCATGATTATGCAATGTCCCAAAAATCTTTTCCTATAAAAATAGTCTACACTTTAATTGACCAATATTCGTAATCAGTCCCATTGAAGTGTGGGATAGGCAATTTATTTGCCATGGTGAAACTCTTAATTACTCATGAAGCTCCAATACGAAATGAATAATTTAAACAACATTCCCGAAGGATAATTACAATTATTAAATAGAAAACCCAAAATAAGTTTACACAGTTCTACAAACTTGATTTTATATTTAGCCTTATTATTTTGAAATTTTACATAAAATGGAGAAGCTCCAAAATAACTTTCAACATACCAACTTAGAACACAAAAATACAGATATATATAGAGATCTTGTTGCCTCCAAAAGTAAAGTAGCATTGTAAGCTTTAAATAGAAATAAACTAAATCTAGGATAAAAAATTTCCATCAAATCTAACTTGCTAAGGTAGAAGAAAAGTTTATTTTGACATATTACTAAATACAAACTAGTAAACTATGAACTAACTTAGAAACTCTAGAGAGTTGTCCAATTAACTTAGAAACTGTAGAGAATAGCCTAGTTATCTTAGAAACTGTTGAGAAAAGTCTAGTTGTCACACATTACTTTCCAACAATTTTATGGATTTCACCATTCTTCTTTTAGGGCGAACTACAAAATCCATGAACCTAATGAAATATTTCTACAATGTTAATGTTTTCGGTTAAACTCAATCAAGAAGCAAAATTTATTTGCATGAATTTATAGAAAGTTTTTCAATACTATTTATTTTGGTTTGTTTCACTAATAAATTAGCCACTAATTATTGTTCTTTTACATAATAAAAAAATATGGTTCACTTCTAAGTACTTTACAAAAATATTCTAGCTAGATGAATATTTGAGGAGTTTTAGGGGTCACTCAAAAGTCTAACTTTTAGTTTGAAGAGAGAATTACCCAAATAAAAAATGACAACTTCAATATGGAATCCAAGGATGCAATCATGCATGAGAGAATGCGATACATTATTCAAACCTAGGCCACATTTAAAGGTCTGATTTCTAACTTTAAATTGTTAACGAACTTGTGGCTCAGGGGGACACACTTTAGAACACTTGTATTATAGATATTAAAAATAGGTCTTCATCCTTTCTATTTCTAATGACAAATTTCTTTTAGTATACCTAAGATTTATTATAGTATATCTAAAACACACATTTCTTTAACATACACAATAAGCACACCTTGATTCTAAATTTATAAAAACCTCACACAATTTGCACACAATTTACACACCTTGATTCAAAATTTATAAAAACCTCATTCCCAATTTCTTCATCTGTTCCAATTTATTTGGAATTATCTTAAAATTAAATTTTAGAATTTGGAGATAATTTCTTTGTGTTTTACCAAGTAAATTGATTGGTAGAACTTTGTATTAATTTGTACTACCACATTTCCGTATTGATTTGAAAAAAAACTTGCTCATGTCTATAAACTTACAAAATTTGTATTTTTAATATATTAAGCCTAATATTTTAATTTGTTGCTATAAATATTGGTACAAGAAATCTCTATGTTGTATGTTGGAAGATTTGAATTTTAGTAGATTTAAGTCAATTTGAAAATTTAGTAGATTTAAGTCAAAGTTTGGTATAAGAAAATGTTTGATATTATTTTGTTATAGTTTCATGGTTTCTTATTTTATTTTTATGTAAAATTTTCTTTTTGCAATTTATATGATTGAGCAAATACACGAAAATTTAATAATGTAATCGTCTTACATTCATCTTGTTAGATATAAGTATAGTATTAGTTTAATTTTATAGCATTTTTTTTTATCTTAATAATTGAATCATAATTTGTAAGCATCATTAAAATAGAAAATAAATATTTAACAAATATGCATATTGAATCATATATTTAAATAGAAATTTGAATTGACTTCTTATTTTCCAATGTATTGCATTTTATTTTTTTGTTTGCTATAATTTAATTTTACTATAAATAAAAGTTGAACTTTTAAAAAATCTTGTAGTTTACTTTTATTTTTAATACTTACTTGTAGAAGATTGATGAATATAATAATATTAAAAAATTTCATTGTACAATAATTTAATATCATCAAATTTAATTGTATAATAATTGAGTCATATTTTTAATTAATTTATTTTTTAATAAATATATAATATATTTTCTTATTTTGTAGAAACTTAAATTTTAAAAGAATTAAGTATTCACTTTTAACATTTTTAGTAGGTTTTATTTTATTTCTAATTTTTTAAGTTTGCTTTTATTTGTAATTTATTGTTGAAGTGTCAAAATTTTAAATTTTTTTCGGAACTTGAAGCACCACCCCTTGTTTTAATACAAGCAAATGTTTTTAAACCATCTTTTTTTTTCTTTTTTGTTGGGATATATATGTTTGTGTGAACTTGCTTGAGTTTTTTTATATAGTATACTCGTTCAAAATGGATAATTGTAATTTTATTTATTCAAATGAATTTTAATAGTAATTTGTAGTTGTAGCAATTTATTTATATGTTTCTATATGTATATCTACTACACATCATAACTTCTTATACATTTGCAAAGTAATTTCTATTTTGAATATTTAATTTCTTTAACAAATTATATATATTTTATTTTTAATATTATAGTTTGAGGTATATAATTTTAAAAAATTTGTTTATATTTCTAAAATATAATAGTTTAAAGTATTTAGTTTAAAAAAATATTCTTTTTATAAATTTTTTGTTCAAAATAATAAATATATGATTTAATTTTATATTTATCTTTTTATTTGCTATCAAGGTATCTCTTGAACCTTTTGATAAATACAAGTGCTAGTAATATATTTTCTTCTATATTTGACTATAATACAATTTAAAAGTCTTGATATGAGGAACAACGTAGGTATCTTATAAAAAGTTTAACTTAAATATGTAAAATCGAAAAGTTCCTACACAATTATTTTGGATAAATGTCAACATAGTCTCTCGAAGATAAGACTTTTAGTTTGGAAATGCTTCATTTGTCGAATAAAAGACGCTTCGTAAAGATTCAAACATCAAAGTCACAAGATAACACGTAGTTTGTGAACATGGCACCAGAAATGCTGGTAATCCACTTCACGCATAACAATTTGCCACAAATGTCTTTTCTTCTATATTTGACTGTAATACAATTTAAAAGTCTTGATATAAGGAACAACATATGTACCTTATAAAAAGTTTACCTTAAATACGTAAATTTTGAATAAATGTCAACATAGCCTCTCAAAGATAAAGATAAGACTTTTAGTTTCAAAATGCTTTATTTGTGTAATAAAAGATGCTCCGTGAAGGGTCACACACCAAAGTCACAAGATGTGAGGTAGTTTGAACGTGAACACGGGGCCGGAAATGCTGGTAGGGAAAGAAATGAGTAATGATGACGCTTGAAGCACCGAAAGGCCCAAAACTGGTCGTGTGGCCCAAAATTGGTCAAATGGAAAGACTGAAGAGATATAAATTCAAATGCAATCAAGTGCAACACTTTGAGAGGAAGAGATATAGTAGAGATGGAGAGTGAAAGAAATGCGTTGTTAGGGTTGATTTTGGCAGTGGGGATTTCTCTGCTGTCTGGGAGTGTTTCTGAGCAAAGTGTCTCCTCCGTCATAAGCAAGGATTTCTTTGACGCCATTCTCAGCGCTGCAGAAAGTTCTTGTGTTGGAAAGAACTTCTATACCTACGATGGTTTCACCCAGGCCGCCGACGCCTACTCTGGCTTCGGCACAACCGGATCTTCTGAGGACGCTAAGAGAGAGCTTGCTGCCTTCTTCGCCCATGTCACAATCCAAGCTATCAATGGCGCTGTCGAATGTAACGGTGGTAATCCGGAGGTCGTCAACTCGCGTATAAGTTACTATACAAATTACTGCGAGAAGTTGGGAGTAAATCCAGGCTCCAACCTCTCCTGCTAAACTTTACAAATTACAATAACAACAGCAAAATAAGACCAACATTCTACCGTACTGTCTTCTACATTTATACCCATTTATTATATAAAATAACATTTATGAAAGTAAAACAAACGATGTCCTCTAGTTTGATGAGTTGATTGGGAATAAAGATCTTGAAATTCAAATAGTTTTAATACTTTGTTTTGGATATTTGTACAACCGAATGTAATTGGTTATATAGCAGAAGCATATTAGTAATTGTTATAGCTAATTTGGTGTGTTCACATAGTCTACATCATTATATATTGGATTTTCACAATGTTTTTTTCTTTCAAGACTTAATTGTTTACATATAACTGTATTAATTTAACTACAATTTTAACAAATTATTTCTTTCATATTTTAAATATATCACTATGTTGATAGTGTCGACATTTTAATTAATTACTCTGGACTCGAGGTTTGATAGAATTCGAACCCTTCACTTTGTTCTGCTGAATCACTTTCGCCATGGCATGTTGGTCTCTATCCCCTTTTACTTATATTCTTCCATAAATGATAATATCAATGGGTATAGAGAGAAAGCAATTGCTAACCCTGCCCTGCATGAAGGGATTTTGTTGTTAATCTATGAGTACTTTAAAGCCCAAATCTTGGGCAAGGAGATGATCCAGAAAGAAGAGATAGAGGCCTCGGGCTCGGACTATATCCCCTCGGATATAGAAGACATTGAAGGTATGCATTCCGAAGAGATTGAGGAACATGATACAAAGAAGATTAACCAGGGGTCGAAGTCTAAGAAGAAAAGAGGCAGTCTGGTTAGAGTCAAAAAAGAATTGGCAAACCCTAAAAAATAGAGCACCATTGCTATATCTTCCGACGAGGATTACAATGAGAATGAGGAGGGCATGGATTCTAAAGGCGACGATTACCTGACTAGTGGGAAAGGAAGAAAGAGAAAGCTCTCCATGACTGGGAATTACCCAAGTAACAAGCGTAAGGACAGGGCGACATTTGTTGATAGGACTATCCCAGATGACAACAATCGTAGAGCTTCCCCTGTTGCAGACAACAACCCATCACCACAGACTCATAACATGGGGAAGGACCAGGATAATAAGTTTAGCTGTTATATGGCAGAAAAGGGTAGGATAATTGGTTGGAGGGACTTCAATGTTAAGACAACAAAAATGGGAATAACCAAAGAAATAATTAACCCCAAGGTCCTGGAGGAAGAGGGCAGCCGAATTAAGTTGGACAAGCTCATTGACCCATCAATGGTGGTGCTCAGTGATAATACTAGGGAGTTTGACATGAATCTACTCAATAATACTAGAAACAACATGCTACACCAATATAGGACTATAAAATGGCTTTTCCATGAGGTGGAAGACCTCAAAAACAGGGTTAAGGGTACCAACAAGGCCAACAGGGATATTAATGCAGAGGAACAGAGTAAACTGAGCACCCAGGTCAAGAAGATGGAGGATAACATGACTAGGGTTGATGCTACCCTAAAGAAGATTACAGAACAAAGCTACAACACCATGAAAGCGTCCAGGGAGCACACTAACACTTACATTGAAAAGCTAGAGGAAAAGCTCGAGGGGAAGGAAGCGGCCAGAATGGTTATGGATTCAGACCAGGAGCCTGATCAAGGTCCGGGCAAGAGAACCCGTGCTAGAACCAAGAAGACCAAGGACACGTAGCTGGAGAAGGATATCAAGAAAATCAAGGACTCGGCGGCCAACATTGAGCTAATGGATGCTGAGGCTGCTATATGCACCCTAAAATGGTCGCCTAGACTTTGGGCCCCATTTATCATTTTATCAATTTATCAAATTTTTGAATCAATGCTTTGGAACATTTTCAATTCAAATCATTTTCCTTGATCAAATTGTAATTAATTCAATTATTTAATTATTTCAATATTTCCTAAGGTTTGATCATTTTTATTTAATTAAAAGATTTAATCTCCCTTTTAATTAAATAAAATTTATCTTATTTAATTAAAAGAT
>MU223575.1:476383-489834 GCA_018584345.1 Thuja plicata | reverse complement strand
TTAAACATGGGGGCCTTGGCATCATAAAAATTAAGGACATTAATCTATCTCTCCTAGATAAGTAGTGTTGGAGAACTTTTGGAGAAGAAAAAGGCTGGAATAAAATCCTTAAGTCTAAATATCTTTTCGCTACTCCCTTTATTGAATCTTTCCTCTCCTCTCCCATCTCAATTCAGGGATCTATGATTTGGAACAACATATTGAAAGCTAGACCTCTTGCAGCTAAAGGAGCTTGGTGGAAAGTGGGCAATGGGCAGAAAATCAATTTTTGGGAGGATCCTTGGTTTAGGGATAAACCTCTCATCTAATACCCTGTAATGGCTCATTTTCTGGAGATTTGCACTCTTAGATTTGGGTGTAAAGTTGCGGATTACTAGATATATAATAAATGGGTCAACCTGAGTTACATAGACCCCCTTTTGAAAATTATTAACCTGGATCTCACCCTCCGGGTTATTAAAGTTAATGGTGAAGATGAACTTATTTGCACCCCTAATTCAAATGGTAAATTCTCAGTGGCCTCTAATTATTTGATGATCTCCCCCCTTGGTGAGGAGCCCAACTGGGCTAAGGTTTGGTATGCTTCCCTGATCCCTAAAATTAACTTTTTCTTCTGGATTTTTATTCAGGACAAAATCCTTATTACAGGGAATCTGACTAAAAGAGGATGGATGATCCCCAATAGATCCTACCTTTGTATGAAAGATGTTGAGTCTTCTTCTCACCTTCTACTTCATTGTCAGTTCTCTAGGAATATCTAGAGGGTTGTGTTGCAACACGAGAAAGTAAGTTGGGTGTTACCTAATATAATGAAAGAATTCCTAGACCAATAGAGATCTCCCATCCCTCACCAATTAGGAAAACTTGTTTGGAACTTTACTGCCCCTCATGTCATATGGAGGATCTGGAAAGAAAGAAATGACAGGATTTTCAGAAACAACACCTCCACTCCCTACTTGATAGGATCCAAAATTATCAGAAGCATAATTGAAAATACTAAAATTTATTGTGATTTAAAACTAAAATTATTGGAAGGGAACTTTGATATGGATGTTATTGAGCACTGGAACTTTGCTTCTAAGCTTAAGCCCTCTCCTTCTTCCTGTGAGTCTATTTTCTGGAGCTCCCCTCCAACTAGATGGCACAAAGTGAATTTTGATGGTGCAGCTAAAGGAAACCCTAGCATTGTAGGATGTGGGTGTATTGTTAGAAATGTTGAAGGTAGATGTGTTGCTTCTTCTGCTATCCCTACTGGATCTCAAACCAGTCATGTGGCTGAAGCTATGGTGGCCCTCTATGCTCGCAAATTAGCAAAAAGATAGAATTGCTCAAAACTATGGCTGGAAGGGGACTCTATGAATACAATTAATTGTATTAATGGAATTAATTATCCCTCTTGGAATATGAGTCACATCATCTATCAGATTAAATTTTTTTAGCTGGTTTTGATGTCACACATGTTAGTCACGCCTTCAGAGAGTCAAACTGTGTGGCTGACAACCTGGTGAATGAGGGTGTTTATAGTGATGACGTAAAAAACTAGCAAGGTAATCAAGGATTAAAAAATGATATCGTAAATATTCTAAGGTACGATCAAATCCACCATAAACCTAGAAATATTACAAATGATGATGACAAGAAAGGATAATAATCAGAGTTGCCTCAAATTTGAGCCTCACACGCACGACAACAATTACAATAATTATAAAATTTATCGGAGAGGTGTGATGATTTCTTTTAAAATGTGGCATATCACCATTATTCACTCGTACAACTCTCATCACACTCATTTTGTGCAATATTTTGATATCTAGTTTACTGTTAAAATGGGAGGTAAGTTGAAACAGGAAGAACCCTTTGTTTGCAAATGGAAAAAAGAGGTCGAGGTTTTGAAGATACTGAAGGAAGGCAGGGTCATGGATTATATGGAGAGACTCCATGGTTATGACAAGGATATATCTAAGGAATTTTTAGATAGCTGGGACAATGGAAAGGTGACTATCAATGGTAAGTCCTGCATTTCTGAGAAAATCATTTCTGAAATCATGGGTCTTAAAATGTCTGGTTTGAAATATTATAGAGGTGGAGTTATGGCTAAAAATGCTGCTAGAATGTACCCTAAGACCCAGGAAGAAAGAGATTTACTTGTCAAATAGTCAGGGGATTTTGTCTTGCATTGTCATATGAAGCTCTTTTGTGCTAAAGTGGTTAAAGATATCATGCAGTACTTTACCCTTAAGGGTCGGTACACTAGGGTTTACAATTTACATTTCATGTTGTTTAACCATTTTCGCTATAATAGGAAAATATCTTTCCCCTATTTTCTTCTCAAATCTTTGGGTAATAGCTTTATGGAAAATATAAAGAATGTCGAGAAGCCTATTCTCCATGATGGGCTTATTCTATTGATCTATGAGTATGCAAAATTTAAGTTACAGGATAACACCAAGGCCGAAGGATCGAACAGGGGAAAGAAGGGCAAAAGACCTATGGCTAATGAGAGTAACACTCCAGGAAAAAAGAGAAAGGGTAAAGAAAACAATGTTGGGGCTGACCATGCTAAGATCCTCATGGAGGAGGATGGTATGAACATAGACAATGAAGCAGAGGCTAAGGGGAAGGTAGAAAGAGGAGATAAGGGTGAAGTGGCCAAGTTCCTCTCTGAGGAAATTGGTATGGAAACAGGGGAGGGTACTGAATCTCTTGAGCAGGATATCACTGGCTCCTCTGAGGAGATGGATAGCGATAGCAAAGGCATTTATGCTCAGACATGGAAATAGAAGGACAGGAAGGAAACAAAACGCTAGAAGAGCCTATAACCCAAGGTGAGGTGCGAACTAAAACCCCTAAGAAGTAGAATAGTGAGTCAATCTTGAAAACTAAAGAGAAGGTAAATCTTGAAAATACTCCTATTCTAGTGAATTATGCCGAGTCTCATTCTAATGAGGGTAAGCTTTCCAGGGACACCTCTAAAAAATTAGAGGGTAATAAAATTGAGGGGAAAAACAAAAAATAAAATGAGAAAGTTGGTGGTATCCATGAAAATGAGACAAAGAAAATCCAAGAACCTACAAGGTTTAAGGAGGTTGTTAAAGAGCAGGCTGAGATGGACTATCAGCTGAACTCCTAGCTTCTTGATGAAATAAGAGACATCAATGGTAAGTATGATGATCTCCAAGATAGAGTGAATAAGATTGCTATTCTGATTGCAGAATCAGTGAATAAGGCTACTAAGAACAATGAAACTCAGGAGGAAGATACAGATAAAAGAATACTGGAGAAGCTTGAGCTTAGAATTAATGCAGTGGTTAATTTCTCCCAATGTACAACTGAAAGTCACATTCAGAGCATTGAAGATACTCTCAGCCATAGGATGAAAAATAACTATGAAGGCATGAAGGTGACTGATAGCAACTTAAGGGAACTTCTCTTGGTGTTCGATGGGAACACTACTCCCATCACAGTGGATGATTAAACTACTATAGACCCTAGCATTGTTGGCTCAGGGACTCGTACTAGGGTGAGTAAAAAAAGGTGAAATCGTGTAGCACAAAGGAAATAAAATATCTCAGAGAGGCTATTGAAAATATAAAAATGTGATGGATGACTCTGCTAAGATTATGGAAAAATGGACTTAACTGTGTTTTGTGGCTGGTTATCTTTTTGTCTGGGTTTCATCTTTTGGCTGGTTGTAAGTGCTGGAGGGGTTTTTAATGTATCCATCTTTTACCCCCAGCTATTATCTTTTGTTGTCTGTTTTCTTTTTGTAGTGTTGTTTCCTACTTATCTTTAGCACCTTTTGTATAGGGTTATTGTTCCCTTCAAAAACTATTTTAACCTCAATTGAAAACAAAAAATATCTCTCTATTCGTTATGGGGATAAATAGAATCCCAATTGGAAGATGTGGTTGGTATGAGCGAAAAAGGAAATCTCTACAAACATATAACACCCCTCATTCAAAAGAACATTCTTTGAACACCACAGAACTACAAATTGGTAGAATAGAAGAAAGGAAAAATAAACATATGAAAGAAAGGCTTATGTGATACACAAAAAAAATAATCAAACTGATTTGCGAACATTTTAAGAAGCATGGTGTCTTCGCTAAATGGAGCAGTTCGGGACAACCTTTGAGAAATATTAACAATTGGTGGCACAAAATGTTTTTGGGTCAAGTAAGTATAGCAACCCTATTTAATAATGCTTTTCTCATTTATTGCAAGGACCAAAACATCTAAAATGAAATTTTAAATTGGAATCCATTAATTTTTAAAGGTTTTAGCTTTCATTGCACAGACTGGGAGCCACATACACTATATTCATCAAAACCTGAAACCTAGTATGCTACTTAAACTAGATATCAAGAAAGCATATGACAAAGTGGATTGGAGATTTTTATGCAAATGCCTAGAAGCCAATGGATTCACCAAACAATCGATCAAGTTAATATTTTATTGTATTTCTAGCTCTAGTTTCTCAATATTGGAGAATGGAATCCCAAAAGGTTTCTTTAATACATCAAGAGAAAAAGAAAAGAGGACCCAATCTCCCTTTTTTGTTCAAAATCATTGCAATATCCTTTGGTAGGTATCCAATAAGAAACGCCCAAGAAAATGAGAAAATTAGAGGAATTAGAGTTACAGATGGAATAACAAATATTATGCATCAACAATTTATAGATGACATGATTCTCATTGGGGCTAGGGATAAATAGAAAGTAAGAGATTTCAAAAATATCTTTAATCTGTATACCAATGCAATAGGGAAAGTAGTAAGTAACAAAAAATTAGAAATTTTCTTCTTTTTTCATGTAAATCCTAGAGTAGAAACAGAATTAGGTAACGGTCTAGGATTTAAAATGGACATATTACCTTGCAAATATTTGGAATCCCACTTGATAAAGGCACCAGAACTAAAAAAAATGTGGGAACCAATTTGCACAAAATTGGACCAAAATATAGATTCATGGAAAGGTAAATGTTTGTCTCTAGCAGGGAGAGAAAAAATGTTTGAAAATATTCCTTCATCAATACCAATATATATTATGTCATTTTTTCCCTTTCAACAGGGGAAACTACCAAATTGGAAAAAAGAATGTGAATCTTTTATCGGCAAGGTTTAACAAAGAAAACGAAGCTAGCACTAATATCATGGGACAACATATGCAAACCAATAGAAGCAGGAGGAATAAAATAAAGAAATAAAATGTGGAAAAACAAAGCCCTGGCAGCCAAATTAGTATGGACCGTCGCAAGGATGGTAAGAGGAGGGAATATTGACAACTTTCCAGTGGACCCTAGAGGAGGGTTATTTGGAGCCTATAAGGAGTACACATGCTCACCTCTTTCATAGAGATGGATGGATATGGTAGCTAGTCAATCCCATAGATCTGATCAGTGAGAAATGTACTAAATGTACAAATATCCCCATCTTGAATAGGTAAAGTTTCTTCAACACAAATAATTAAATATGAAAGAACCTAACAACATCTTCAGAATAGCTAACCCCCCAAAAGGTTCTAGGGTTTATTATTTCATTCTACATTGCAAAGACCTCATTTCAAATCAACTTACTGAAGATATAGTGGAAGGAAATAAAGCCTTATTTTGGAGTGATTCATGGCGAGGATATACATCAATATAGAATATCATGAATAAAAATAGAGAAAGGGAATTATTGAAAAAATAATGGGGGGAATATGTGAAGGACTATATTGATTTACCAAGTGGATATCCATCCCTAGAATGAAAATGGAAATCATTTGAAAACCCGCCCTTACCAAGAGTAGATATAGAACTTATCCAAAATATATGAAGAACAAGGAAGATAATTTAATTAGGAAAGGGGAGGATAGATTAATTTGGAGTGGGGAAAAAATAGGGGAATACAATGCCCATGATGGATATAGAGCTTTGATAAATAATCAACAAGTCCCCCCAAAAAACATATCTAATCATATGTGTTAGAATAAAATGTACGTACCTATAGTAGGCATGTTTACTTGGGTGGCATTACAAAAGAGGGCATTGACAGTATATTGGTTTAAAAAAATAGGATTTATTTTTATGAATTAGAAGAAGAAATAATTGATCATATTTTTATTAAGTGCCCCTTCAAACAAAAATATTAGATATGGTAATGTAATAATCTAGGATGGACTATTGTATTACCCAATGAATTAAATAAGCTTAATGGGTTGGTCTAATCTATTTAAAATAAAATTATATGGGATATTATGGATAACCTCCCCATCTCTATTAATTTGGGAAATATCGAAAGAAAGAAATGAATACGATAATCTTCTAAGGGAAGAAAATGGAGTGTGACAACTTAAAAAATAAAATAGAGGCAACCATAGTTGAAGTTTTAAATAGTAGGTTAACAATTTATATTAAGAATGACAATTCACTCACAACTTGGGACAACAATACTAGAAACAAATAGTTTTTCTTAAAGATACTCAGGCCCTATTACAGTAAAGGAGGCAATACAAGCAAGCGAAAAAGATCTCAAAGTAAATGGACAAGAAAAAATCAAGGGTGGTATAAACTAAATTTCATTGGAACCTCACAAGGAAACCCTAAAACCTCAAGAATTGGTTTCATTACCCACCATTGGGATGGATCAATTACTGCCAACTTAGAAAAGCCAATGGGATAAGAAACAAACAATGTAGAAAAATAGTAGCATTAACAAAAGATATTTTGTTAAGAAAAGATTTAGGAATTAAAAAATTAGAAATAGAAGGAGACTCAACAATAATTATTAATGCAATAAGAACATGGGCCACTCCTAACTAGAATCTAAACTCACTACTTGGATAGCACTAGAATTACTAAAGCTATTCAAATAAATCACTATTAATCATATATACAAGGAGGCTCATCAAGAAGTAGATCATTTAGCTAACATAGGAGAAAATGGTATAACATATGAAAATATTAGATCCTAAGTTATCATAAAATTAGATAACATAAATAAAGAAAATAAGGAATAAAATTACACCAACATTTTCTATGTGGAAGTAGACTCAACATAGTAATAGACAACTAGGACAATGAAGTGCAAGACACACATTTGAACATAATAAAAAGCTATATATTATAACATCTACCTTATAGAAAAAAATGACATTATGGTATGATTTTTGAGGTATGTATAGATAAAAGTACTTATCACAATTCTAATTTTATAAATCCATTGAAAATTAATTAGCTTTGACCGATATAGTTGGTAGAGGAAATCATCACAAATACTGCCAATATGTAGGTTTGTAGAACCTACCACAACACACATTAATTGGCACTTCTTTCCAAAATATAAATATCCTGGAGAATTAAAAGGAATTATTTTAAATCAAAGAGATAATAGGGATAGAGTAGTTCATAAAATCTCTCTGAAATGAGAAAATGGATTCACTTATCTAGCTCAAATCCAAAAAAATGCAAATATAATTCTTAGGAGAGGTGAAGGAGATATGGAGAATTATAATGAAGTATTCTCACAATTTGATCATGTGAGAAGTCTAGAGGATAATTGGAGGACAATTCATCTACATAGGCCGCGGGTATAAAGTTAACATAGACACGCCAACAAACTTTTCAAGTTCCATTAATCATGTGAAAAAAAGATAAGAATGTCATTAAGGCTCTTTGTAGAATAATATTTGATAAGGATATTCTTGGGGAACATGAAAAATATTTGAATAATATCAATGAGGATTTAACAATTCCTTATCCGAAGAAGTAAAAAGTGATAGCCATAAAAATTAATCTGATACATAGAATGCCAATTCTAGAAATTGAAGATCCTAGGTATTTTCAAGTTAGGAAGTTAATAATTAAAATACATGTGAATTTTATATTGAAACTCCTGATAATTATGATGAATGAGGGAGGGGTATGGCTATATAAATATACAAGAGAGGATGGGATTAACTCAAGCGATTAAGAAGAAAGGCCAAAATTAAGAGCAACTGGACTCATGCCAAGTGTGGGTGTAGACAAAGCAGATCCTAGTAACTTATTAGCTTAGAAAATGGAAGTGGAAACCCCATACTATAAAGGAAAGGTCATCCTCATGACAAGAAATACTCTATATAGTCTATAGATGTAGCATAGTATAGTTTTTAAAATTATAAGTAGTTATGTCCAATTTATATTTTTTGTAATCAACTATACCTACTCACTAGTTTTTGGTGGTTCTGCCAAGATATTTCCAAAAAATATGATATATTATAATGTGATATAGTTTAGGAAATTTTGATACTTGCCTCTGTTATAGATGTTAATAAATATAGATAACTCTCACCAGTATAAGAATTGAATCGTATTCTGAATACATATTATAGTATATGTTAGTAGGTAAACTATGGTTATGAATGGTATTTACATAATAAAATATATTTGTTATACAATAGGAAAATGAAAATATCAATGCAACATAAAGTAAAATAAGTAAATTAATTCCCCATTTCATGAATTGCACATTAGGAAGGAAGAATATCTCCAATAGGCTCAAGAGGTGACTTAAACACTAATTGGAAATATGGTTTGTCCTTCACTAAAGATGTAATTGAAATGAAATGGGAATGATTATGTAGTGTAATTTATCTATTAGAAAACACAATAAAAAGTTGATTAAAATAGACTGATAAAAAATGATATCAAGTTGAAACTAACAGAAACAGAAATCAGAAGACAAAAATGGCTTGACCCAGAAATTTAAGTGTATGGACACTGTGAAATTTGATGTGTACCCAGGGACAGAGTGGCATTTAATGTGTACCTAGCACTTTTAGATGAAATTTTTATAGGATCTGGAATTATTCCTATACTGTCCAGAAAATATCTGATAGCTCCATAACTTGTTCCTAGACATAGAAACATGGGAAAAGGGTTTAGAAAAGGGGTTTTCCTTGGTCAAACCCCTGCATAGGAATCAACCTTGAAATATAATAGAAATTTTATGAAGGAGATAATGTAAAAGAAAAATTATTGATTTACCTTGCATAAACCCTCGTGGACAGATCTAGAAATTGATCAAATTCATGAAGATGCTTGAATGTGATTGGAATCCAAAGAGTTGACCTTGGACTGTGATGTAGGATCAAGGATTCCCTAAAAAATGTATAGATATATGATTTCCACTCCAAGATATAGAATGTAGATATGCTTGAGAGCCACATGGAGAGAGAGAAAGAGAGAGAGAGAGAGAGAGAGAGAGAGAGAGAGAGAGAGAGAGAGAGAGAGAGAGAGAGAGAGAGAGAGAGAGAGATTTTTCTTGATTGAGAAACTTGCTTTAATTGGAGAATATTTCCTTTGATTTGATGGATCTTGAAGAAATAGAGACTTTGAGATCTTGAATTGGATGCTTGCCTTAAAATATTGAATCCAAATCCTCAATTACACTTGGAAGATTGAAATCTTGACCACTTTGATTGCCAAAATGCTTGCACTTGATTGACTTATGCAAAATGAGGAGAAATGAGGTCCTTTTATATTAAATCCATGAATTTTTGGGATTCAATTTTGATCCAAGCTAACCACAATTGAAAACCTTAGAAGAATACCCTGATATAGGGCCTCGGGTGAAATCTACACCCAAAACCCTAGGGACAAATCATCATTGGAAATGTGTCCCGGGAAGATCTAGCTCAAATTTTATTGGGATCTTAGGGACATTAAATAGGTGCAACAAAAGAATAATCAAGTCACACATGATCAAGAATGATGGGCATTCGAACCTCAGAATCACCAAAATGGGGTCTAATAGGTCCTAAAGCATCCAATTATGGGTGCTAACCTATTAGGACTATATATTTAGCCCCCACTTTAGTAGGAGTGTGGAACAAGCTCATGCTCATAGTAAAGGAGATCAATGCGTAAGAAAAATCTTATCAAGGTCAAGGAGACAAAGAAATTCAAGCCCCCAAGTGACTCAATTCTTTATAAAATCCAAAACCAAGATACGAGAGGCATTGCTCGGAAGAAAGAGAAAGAGAAAGGAAGAAAGGAGTATGTTCACTATCTTAGTAAGGGATTTCCTTACTATGGATCACACAAAGGAAAGCATTGAAAAATATGGCATTGAAGGTCTAGATAGTTGTGTTATGCTAGTCAATCCATAAAAAATGATAAATCTTTAAGGAAAACATTGTATTTTTTAAGGGATCTCACAAGAGAATGATTATTCCTAAGAAAATAATTGTCTCCATAGGGATAAAGAAAATCGATTAGGCCTAAGGAAAGCATTGTCTCCTTAGGGATCAAAGAAAAGTGACCAGGCCTTAGGAAAGAATTGTCAACTTAGGGATCAAAGAAAGGAGATCAAGCGTAAGGAAATAATTATCTCCTTAGGGATCAAATAAGGGGGATTATTCCTTAAGGAAAGTTGTATCTTCGATAAGGGATCTCCAAGAGAGATTGCATCGAATAATTGTGTGCATGTGTGTAAAATGTGAAACACAAAGCATAGTGTATGCCCCCACATTAAAGCAATTGAAAATGCCTTAACATGAGAAATGGATTTAATGGTGCATACATGCACCTACAACAAATGTTTTCACTATGAGATGCCCCCACGAAAGGAAAAATCAAGGGAAATAAACATATATCAAAAGAGAGCACAAAAGGGATCTATCAACTCTGGGGTCAATACAATCATATGATAATACAAGTATATTATATCAAAATGAAATGTCATGATTCCCCAAAGATAGAAAAACTACATAAAGTTGGAATAATATCATGTAAGAGTTGGGAAGAAGATTCTTTTTGGGTCGGCATCATAGAGACCAAAAATAATAGGTAGCTACCATTTTGCATCATCCCCAATCAAACAACACAGGCACATTTATGGATAGTGGTACATGCACAACATAAAATGTAATAACATATAGAAGAAGTGAGATACAAATAGAATAATGTTTACGATATTTTGATTCCTTTATCACCTTGTGCAAACTAAGCTTATATAATTATGGTTTTCTATAAAGTTGATCTTACTGTGTATTCAAAAAGGGCTGAGGACCATTGAAGACAACTAGAAAAGATATTCGGTAAGGCTTCAGAGTTTGGAATTTCTCTTGATCCAAAGAAGTGCCATTTTGATGTTTCAGAGGGAAAGTTACTAGTGCATATAGTGTCCAAAGAAGGAGTGAGAATAGATCCAGAGAGGATTGAAGATATTAATATGTTGCCTCCTCCCAAGAACATCAAAGGTGTCCAATATTTCATGGGAAAATTTTTTTTTGTAAAAAGGTTCATTGTTAATTTTGCAGAGATCATAAAACCTATTTCCCAGTTGTTAAAGAAAGATGTTAAATATGCTTGGAGTCCAGAAGCTTAACAAGTTTTTGAGAAAATTAAATTGGCTATTCAGGAAGCATCAATTTTAAAATCTCCTAATTATGAGATGCCTTTTTCTATTTTCTCATTTTCTTCATTCCATACCATTGCTGCAATGTTGTTACAAAAGGAAAAGGAGGGATTTGAGCATCCAATTGCATTTTTTAGAAAATCCTTGCAGACATCTGAGTTGAATTATGAAATTATGGAGAAGCAAGCTTATGCCTTAGTTAAGGAAGTCAAGGCTTTTAGGCCTTATCTAGTATGTGCTAAGGTGGTTGCCTATGTGCCTCACGCTGCAGTCAAAGATATTTTGTCTCCAAGTGAGGTCACTGGCAAGAGGTGCAGATGGATCAATAGAAAAAAAGAATTTGATTTAGAGATCCATATTACCAAATTAGTTAGAGGCTTGGGACTTGCAAATCTCATGACAGATTCAAACATGTAGCTCACCCAAGTAAAAAATGTGCAAGCAAATGAAATTCCAAATGGCATTGAGATACAACCATGGTATACTAATATTGTTTACTTTTTAAAGAAGAATAAATGTCCTGAGGATATGACAGAGAATCAAAGACAGAATTAAGAGACAAAAATATATACTAATACAGGGAGACTTATATTGGAAAAATAGAGATGGAATTATTTTATTTTGTCTTGATAAGACTCAGTCTGGGAAGGTATTAACAGAGATACATAGTGGTGTTTGTTGAGGCTACTATTCAGCAAAGACAACTGCACACAAGATACCTAGAGTTGGTTATTATTGGCCTTGTTTGTTCAAGGATACTCATCATTTTATGCAGAAGTGTGAGGCTTGTCAAAGATTTGTAAAGAATTTAGTGTATGCAAGGGCTTTGCCTTTGAATCCAATTTTAGAGGAAGTCCCTTTTTCCCAATGGGGCACTGATTTTATTGGTGAATTTTTAGAGAATTCTAGTCGGCGTAACAGTTGGATCCTTGTTGCTATAGACTATTTTAGAAAGTGGGTTGAGGCTATACCAACCAAGAGGGAAACTAGAAAGGTGGTCATTGATTTTCTAATAGATGATATATTGACTAGGTTTGGTGTGTCCAGCAAGCTAGTAATGGATAATGCTATGTGCTTTAGGTTTAAAGAATTCATAGAATTTTGTGCTTAGTATGGTATTGTGATCTCCTATTCTTCACCATATCATCCACAAGCAAATGGGAAATCAGAATCCAGCAATAAGAGCATCATGAAGATTATCAAAAGAACACTTGAAAAGACTAAGAAAGCTTGGAATTCAAAGCGCAAGTTGGCTTTGTGGGTTGATAGGATAACAATCAACGAGCTATAGGTACATCTCCTTTTGAATTGGTTTATGGAACACGAGATAGGTTGTCATTAACTAATTTTTTACCAGTCTACAAATTCATCCCAGATGAGGACGTAGAAGTTACTGGGTCGATGCAAAATAGGATGTTGCAGTTGGTACAGATGGGTGAGATCAGAAATGAACACAATTGTAGAATTAGAAGATCCAACAGCAGTCTAAGTATTTATTTGATAAGAGAGCATCAGAAATAAAATTGCAAGTGAATGACATGGTGCTCCAATGGAATGAAAGGATTGAGAATAAGGGGAAACATGGCAAGTTTGAGTCCTTATGGTTAGGACCATTTATTTCGCATGAGTTACATGGAAAATATTCCTACGTCCTGCAAAGTCCTGCTGGTGAGATACAGGGTTTGTCTATGCATGGGTAGTTCTTAAAGCCACTCTTTTCCTGAGTTTTTGGTCATGCACACTGCTAAATATATTTGTAAATATTTTATTGCTTTCTTTTCTCCTATTTAGTCTTGTCTGTTGTGGATTTTTGTTTTTTTTAGTTGGTATGCTCTTCCCAGAGTGCTCATTTTCTAGTGTTGATCTTGCATTCAACCTTCCCCAGTCGAATCCCATGTTAGCACTGTAAAAATTTGCAAGAAATTTGGTCTAAATCTTGGAAACTTTGTTATTTCTTGCTCTCTCCCTGAACCCTATTTTTCAAAATTGTAGTCATTGAACAAAAAACCCTAAACCCTCATGAGCTGTTATAAAATTAAGTTAATTTTTAGTAACTTAAGTTTCTTACGTC
>MU223575.1:410666-427065 GCA_018584345.1 Thuja plicata | reverse complement strand
CTTAGTGCCTCTGCATCAGAGATCTCCTAGGTATTATTATTATAATATTAATACTAATGTTAATATAAAAACATTAATATTATAAAAAATGATATCTATAACAATAATTAAAAACTAAAAAAAAAAAATGAAAATAACATGGAATGAAAAAGTTTGAAATTTTAAATGGAAAGCAAAATTTTGGTGGCAAAAATCTGATATCCGATTTCAAATCTGATATCTGATTAGGCTTGTGCATTGGATTTTTTTTTGGCCATGTGTGCTGACACCCAGGCCTACTAAAAAGTCAACACACTTTTTAGTGCATTTTTGGACGAGTGAAAAGAGGATTTTTTTTCACATCGCCACTTTTTGGCATACCATGATCCTACACATGCCCGTGTATTCTCTTAAAGGGAAAGTGCTCGATATCTTCTCTTTAAGTCATCACACCTTAATGATGTGTGTCCATGGCGGGCCAATCTCAGGTCAGAGGGTAAAGTAAAGACCGATCAAGTGGGTTTTGATCGAATGAACAATGTGAAGCCTCAAAGAAAAGGTGATCATGATCTAGCTATTAAAGCATTGTGCTAGCATGACACATGGAATTTTAGGCCAGCCAGGAAGAAAGGATGGACATGATAGAGATTTCCAGGTGGTGTATCATCGCATACTCACAAAAGAAGATGAAATGCTCAGCCAGGAACCGCGAGTGTGAGACAAGATGATACATGGAAGTCTAAGCCAATCACATAGTCACAGAGGTCTGAGGATGTAGTATAAAGTGTCAGTGAGTGTGCAACAAACATTTGTCACAGGGTCACAGAAGTTTAGTAGGATAATTTGAAATGGTCACAAGTGCGCGAATGGTAGCTATTGGTTAGTGTCGCATACTCACACTGGTTAAGAACGATTAGTAAAGGATATCACGAGTAAATGAGGAAGCACCACATATCCAGCCTAGGTAGAGAGGAAATAGTGAATATGAAATAGAAAAGGAGATCAACGGCTCTCACTCACTCATGAGGCATAAGAGGATATTTGTTAATGGCTCTCGAGTGAGTGATTGAGCGACACCTAGCGAAATCATATTTTGATATGGGTAGCCTAAAAGGATCAACGACCATGTTTTAAAGTTTAACAGAGGTTTAATCTTGACCATCCAATTTTTTTTCCATGCCAATTGCAGCCGTTGTAACTAATATTCAAAATTTTTAAATCTTTGACTCAGAAGGGTTTCATGGCGGTTGACTGATATTTTGATCTCAGAGCTATAAATGTTGTGATCTAATCTTATTGATCAATTTTGAACAGTTGTTGAAGACCAGAGGAATAGAAATCTCATATACTGAGATGTATTTATGTCCAAAATTGATAGAAAAGGGTTTATATCAGAGGATAAATGCATTTAACGACACCTAGTCATTTCTACATTTATGTGAGCTACTTTCAGAGTCATGCTTGGGAGTTCTTGAACATTAGGCCGGTACTATGCTCACATCCATGGACTATGGCAGCTAATTTCCAGATCAGATCAGAATTGCACATAATGAAGAGAGATAGGGTTTAAACTTGACAATTAGAATTAAATGCTTGACATGATTGGTTGCAAACCCTAACCCTAAATGGTGTGAAGCTTGTAGCATTCTTGTTCCTATAAAAGAATATTCAAGACCATTTATAAGAGGATGGAATTTTATGCCACAACAAGGTTTGTAAGCTCTGCATGTTAAATTAACCCTATCAGTGGTCTTTTGGCTCTATTTTTCATGTTTAGATGTTTTATCAATAAGATTTTTTTGTATCTCCTTGCATTTTGTGAATTCTTATTGAATTGTAATGTCTTTAGTTTGATCTCTTGTACTCATTTGGGTTGATTGTTAAGGATTTTCAATCCATCACTCTGTAAGGTAGAGGGTCTAATTGCTTTAGGTTTTCATTCAGAGAGAATTAAACATCCTTAAAAAATTTTAGTGAGTAAAGGATTGAGGTGAATTGGATGATTACATCTGCTTCTAGGAAGTGTGAATTGAATATGTAAGGCATAGTCAAGTTTAGTGATCATTTGTAGGATTTATATTTGATGAATGTTGTTGTTTAAGAGTCTTTGCATTTAAAGTGACTCCATACCCACTGGATAGGGCACCGGTGTGACATGTTATATTTGTGGTTCTCATCCAATTTTATAAAAACTGTTACAATTTACTGGTTTTATACTACATCCACCATTCCTGCTTGCTTATAAAGTTGTTATAGTTTGAAAGGAAGAAGATAGGTAATACCCACCTGAGTTTGTGGAGATCAAAGTGTAGAAGGTTTTAGGACCTTGTAGAACGTTACTTCTTCTTGTTGAATCAGTGCATGGGTTTATAGAGGAACATACCTAAGCCGCAAGTATACCATGATCAAGAAGAAAAGGAACTAAGATGGCCTTCTCTAGAGATCAAAGATCATTTATTGGGCTGGAAACCATGACCAGGTAGAGATTGAAGTAAAGGCCAATTAGCATGAATGAAAAATTCCCATCTAGAAAAGGCTTTAGATGAGTTAATATTTTTAATGTAATATGACAACATTACTTCTGATATGGATTTTTCAATCTTAATAATAACGCCAGACCAAGATGAATGTCTTTTTCCTAAATATCTTTTCATTATGCTCAAGCCAGATATTCCAAATTAGAATGGAAGGGCTAACCTCCTAAAGAGGAGAAACATGGAAGACATATATAAAAGGGGCCAAACCCTAAAATGATCACATGGATTGGGACCCACAATATATTTCAGCCCCATTCTACCTAATAGTCAGTATGAATAGTCCAAAGCAAAAGGACAATGTAAGAACACATGATTTGTTGAATCCATAAAGTAACCAAAAAGAGTACATGGGAAGATAGGTGTAATCCCAATATATCTAATCGTTCACCCGTTAAAACACTATATTCAATAGCCAACCAAGAAAAAGCACCACCCTTAGGAAGACAAGCAACCCCCCATAGAAATCTAAAAGGCCAAGATTCAGAGATATGAGTGACGAAATTGGATTCATAACCAGACTTGATGGAATATTGTCTAGGAACCAAGCCAAATAAGATCATCTTCCTGAGAAGAGAAAATAATAACATGAGAAATCAATTCCTTGCGTAGTTCTATGACTAGTCTCGAAACATCATTAAATTGAGATAAATCCTTCCAACATACAAATCAGTTATTAATATAGAAAAAATGACACACTTCACTGCCCCATGCATTTTTTAGTTAAAATTCTAAAGGGGACCAATCCTGAATATGACACAAGGGTTTATGTCCATTCCAAGAGTCTCTCCAAAAATGAGCCTTGGATCCATTGTGAACAAGCCATGATAAAGAAGGAAAAAGTAGGTCCCTATAGGAACATAAAAAGTTCCACGTAGCAGAAGAACAAGGAAGAGAAAAAGTAATTAAAATTCTCTCCCTAGCATTGGAGTTTAAATATTTATCCCTCATGTGTTTTTCCCATTTTGAGTCAGGGTCACAATATAACTTCCACAAATGTTTAGCACCCAAAGCTTTATTCTGAAGAGTAATATCCCTGATACTAGCACCTTGGGAATATTTAGGTGTGCAAACCTTGTGCCAAGCCGACAAAGGAAGCTTTTTATTTTGTGACACATTTTCTGCCCAAATAAAATCTCTTAGAATGGCCTAAAGTTCCTGAATGGAATGCTTAGGCATGTTTAATATAGACATCAAATATATAGAAATAGCATTTAGGACCAATTTAATCCTAAGTAGATTCCTCGATAATTTTAACCACTTATGTTTCCACATGGAAATTTTTTTTGAGAGATGGATGAGATAACTTTACCCAAAATTGGTTCTTTTTAGAACCATTATAGAAGGGAATCCCCAAGTAGCGACAAAGAAATTCACCCAATGAGAAACCCCTAAAGTGATGTAAGCTATGTTGGACCAAAGGGGAGACATTTAGAAAGAAAATTTTGGATTTAGCTGGATTAACCATTTGTCCAGAAGCCATAGAATAATAATCAATAACCTCCTTTGTGGTAAGGGACTCGGTCATGGTAAATCGACCAAATAGGAGTGTGTCATCAATAAACAAATTGTGAGTATAGGATTCATCCCCAGCCTCAATCATAATACCCTTCCAAGTACCAATATACTTGGAATGACAAATCACCTTACTAATCCCTTCAGCCATCAATATGAAGAGAAAAGGAGATAAGGGATCTCCCTATCGAATACCCCTAGAGGAAGACAAGAAACCCCTTGGGGAACCATTAATAATCACAGAATATGTGGGTGAGGAAATGCATGAATATATCCATTTAACCCAATTAGCATGAAAACCAAATCTATTAAGAACACTTATCAGGAAGTCCTAATCTATTCAGTCATAATCCTTCATCATATCTCACTTTAGGACCATTGCATGTTTATTGTGTAAAGAGACTGAATGCAAGATTTCATGAGAAAGTATATCACCCTCTAGGGTTTCTCTACCGGGAATAAAACCCCCTTGTTCCTAGGATATAATTTTAGGGAGAATCCTTGCCAAATGGACCAAGATTACTTTTGTAAAGATCTTATAAAGAAAGTTACATAGGGAAATAGGTCAAAAATTTGCAAATGTTCTAGGATTTTCCTTTTTAGGAATCAAGGTAACCCAGGTGTTGTTCAATTGTTTCAACATAGTTTGATTAATTTTTGCTTCTTATAAAGCTAAAAAGATGTCTTGTCCTATAAAATCTCAACATTTGTGAAAAAAATAAATTATAAACCCATCGGGTCCAAGAGCTTTATCTAGGTCCATGCTAAAAAAATCCTCTTTAATTTCTTGTAATATGAAAGAACCCATCAGCACTAATTTATCAGCTTGGGACAAATATGGTAGAATTGAATCCAAGATAGAATCTACACATTGAGTTTGTTGTTTAGATAGGAGGTTACTAAAGAAGGAGACACCTTCTGGAGAAATAACATTTTCCTCATCAAGAAATCCCACATAGGATTCAATGATGGTAATATTATTTCTTAAACATTTCAGTTTAGTAGAGGCATGAAAAAATTTAGTGTTTCTATCCCCATTAGCAAGCCAGGTTTCACGAGACTTAATTTTCCAATATACTTCTTCTCTTAAGAGAACTTATTCTAATGCACTTTTGAGTTCTTTGTCTTGGAAAAAAGTCTAAGAATCAATTTCATTGGAGATAATGTAATCATTTAAGGTATTAATCTCATACTGTAATGGATTTTTCTCATGGAAAATGTTTTTAAAGTGGCTAACATTCCATTGATATTAAACTTTAGAAGTTGCAATTGTTTGACCAATCTGTAAAGATGAGTTCGCTACATAAAAGGAGAATTCTCCCACCAAGATTTGAGAGGGAGAAAAGAAGGATCCCTGAACCACGTCGCTTCAAATCTAAATGTTCCTTTTCGGTGGGAGAAAGATTCTACAATATCTACTAAAATTGGGAAGTGGTTAGATCCTGTGAATGAAAAAATAGAAGAGTAGTTATCCTTGTTAACTTATAGCCAATGATCACAGAGGAGACAATAATCAAGACATTCTGCTATGTGACAAACATATTCTCTATGGTTTCTCCAAGTGAACCAACCCATTTTGCGAGGAACAACAAGTAAACTACAATCAGAAATAAACTAATTGAAATCCATCATAGCTTTAGGAGAAGGAAAAATCACTCCAATTTTCTCATTATTGTTTAGAACTGCATTGAAATCCCCACCCAAATTGAGTAAATCCCCATGTAATGCCTTAATCAATTCCCCAAGGAGATTCCATAAATTGTTCTCAATAAGAGATGAAGCACAATAAATATTAAACAACCAAACTGACAATTTAGAACATCAGCTTTCAACTAATGAAAGCATCCAATATTTACCCTTAGAGATAGTGTTGGAAACATAAAAGAAAATGGAAATGATATAAGGAAAGAATCCAAGAGGGAGTGCAAAAGGAAGATATTTACCAAATACAAAGAAAGAGAAAGATTTTCCTTCAATAGATCAAACACATGTTCACCAAAATGCTCCAAGACCAACACAAGAACTCAAGGATTTTGAAAGGGGAAAAGAAAGAAACAAACCCTTGTGTATAATATGAATGAGGCACAATTCCTAAAGAAGAAGAGAGAAAGAGAGAAATAATCTCATTACAATAGTGAGAGAAAGTTTGAGAATGTGAGGAGAAGTGAGAGAATAGAGAAGATTATTCAACTTATGATAACCAACTTAGAACCCCTATGAGAACCCTAAGAAGTGTGTGAGAACCATCTCTTAAGTAGAGATGAGTGGAGGATTTTGCATGTAAATTCCATACTCTATGAGTGCCACATTCGTATTTGGTGTGTGTCATGTGTAGGAATCCTCTTGAGGAATATCTAATTTCCTTATTAAAGGAATTACAAATATGAGACAAGACCTTGGTTTATAAAATACCAAGGAAATATTATAATTCTAATATCCCCCTTTAATCTTTACTTGCAGAGATGAGATCAATAGGTATCACACCCAAATGTTTACAATTATTTTGAGATGTTTATTTTGAAAGAGTCTTCAGTAGATTGTATACATCTTGATCATCATGTGTTTCTTCAGCTAGATCGGTGGAGCTTGAATGGTACATAGGAATGTTTTCTAAGTGGGTAACACTTTGACAATAAAAATATGTAATTGCTTGAGGAGGGGGGCCCAAATCTTCAAGAGACCATTGAGATTATTGAGGGGCATTAGTGCATTTTGTATATTCATTTACAGTAGAAAATAGAGGTGGAGCATGATCAACACCTGAGCCTACAATAAGGAAAGAACCACTAGTAGAGCTCTCATCATTGGGATCTCCTAGTGTTGAATTAGTGACACTTTGGAAAGTAAAATCATATTGTGAGTCATCAGTCATAGAATTAGAAATGCAATCTTCAGTTGCATAAAACAAATCTATAATGTATTCATCATAATATGAAGAATCAAGAGGAGCAGCATCACCAATATTATCATTATCATCCACAAAAAACATAGGATTACTACTATCATCATGAATTTCATCTTGAGTAATAAACATATCTTGCAAAGTAACATTAAGAAAGTTAGAGATAATTTCCTCTTCTTGTTCAAGAATATCATCAACATGAGAGAAAGGATCATCAAATTGCATTGCATCATAAGGTGAGAACATATAATCATTTTAAGTAGGAAGATAGTAATAAAGAGGGTTATTCCAAGAGTATCCATCATCATATGGTCCATCCCAAATAGTAGTATCATCATAGTGAGACGTAGACATCCCATACTAAATAGTAAAAGCATGAGGAGTGTTATTATTATGAGATTTAGGAGTAGATGACTTCTCATGTTTGAGTTTCTTAAAACAAGTAGTGATCACATGACCAACTTTCCCACAATAATTGCAATGATGATGATGATTATTATTATTATTATAACCATTAGGATGATTATTATAACTTGATCTATTATTATGCGATCTAGAAATGAAAGCAAGTTCATTAGTTTTAAGTGTCCCAAATTGTATAAACTTAGCCTCTTCTTGACGTAAAAGTGTTTGAAAGATAGCATAAGTTAAGTGATTTGCTAACAAAGGAAGAGTTAATTGAGAATGAATATTAGTAATGAATTTATGAAATTGTCTAGTAAGGCATTTTTTAAGATGATGTGAATTAACCGAATATCAGATAACGTTATTCCTAAACCAGTTAATTGACTTCGAATAGAATCAAATTTAAGCAAAAACTCATCCATAGTTGAGAAATCCATATACCTGAGATCGTCCAATTGATCTTGGAGTTGAATCTTCAAGATTCATTGGAGTTGTCGAATGTGTTTTACAAAATTTCCCAAGCTACATGTTCTTCAGTACAATGGGAAATTAAGTCATACAAATTTGGATTTAAGGAAATACCTATAAGGCCAAGCACCTCATCATTTTTATCATTCCATGCATTTTTAACAGTTTGAGGAACAACATGAGGAGGAATAGAAGTGGAGTCAGTTGCAACATCAAGAATATTTCGCTAATGAAAGAGAAAGGTTATATGAGTCTTCCACGCATAATAATTGGAACTTGTTAATTTAATCTCAGGAATTAACATCGACATAATGAAATAAAATAACTTGGAATACAAGTTGAAGAATATAATAATGAATCTAAAAATCCAGTTTAACACGAATACTAAAATTCAGATATGCAAGAATTATTAAATATTAAAAAAATTTAAATTTTTTGTTAAATTGATGTTCAACAAATTTTAATTGCAATACAATAACGAATAGGCAATTGATTACCGATTATAATGATAAAATGAAAGTGGGTTTAAAATGATATTCAAAGATATAAGAAGAAAAATAATGTATTACAGTTTAAATTTTTTTGTTAAAAAAATTAATGTTAATTTTAAAGAGTAAACTGAAATTGTGAAAAAATTAAACTTGGAGAATTAAAATGAATAACAATTATTCTATCTTAGCACAAGGAATCGAAAGAAAAAGAATTAACTAATAGTAGAGCTGAACAAACCTGTAAAAAATAGAAAAAAAAAACATTAGATTGATAAGTAATAATGGTTGAACATCAGAGAATTTCCCAGGCAGGGATAAGGGACATAATTCTCCCTAAGAGAATCTTAGAGAAATGCTGCCAAATGTGTAGAAAAAGAAAATTTTATACTGCATATGCTCCAAACAAAAATTTATACTGCAGACAAAGAAAATGTTATACTGTAGAGAAATTATGCGCAAGGAATATCATACACTCCTTCTGGAACCATGGGGAAGGAGGAGAGACGAGTGGAAAGAATGCATGGACATATAGGAAAGGAACTTAAAGAAATAAAAAAGAAGAATACGCAGAGACAGAAGAAAGGGGTTTGAAGCACCTGAAGGTTTGAATGCATTGGAAGAGGGGAGGAGAAAGGTTTAACAACTCAAATGTTGCGCACCACCTTGCTATGTTGCGTAGCAAAAGAAGATAGTAGGAAGGCTGTGCTAGACTAAATGTAGAGAGGGGAGAAAGGACCATTTTTAAAACCTGTTTGAGAGAAATATTGTGCAAGGAAGGAATAAGGTGTAGATTCAAAAGCTACGCAATGAAATAGAAATGTTACGCTAGGTTAGAAGCAAGGAGGAGATGAATACAAGCTGCATGAGCAGCAAGAGAGAGGTAACAAAAGGCTGCAATGTGCCAAAGAGGAGTAAGAAAACAAAGTTGCACAAAGATAAGACCAAGGATGCAGCGAAATGAAAATTCAAAGTTGCGCTATGGAAAGAGATGAGACTATGCTATACAATGTCGTTGGTTATGCTTTGGGAGAAAGGAGTCAGTGCAAAGGAGGGAAAGAAATATCTAATCCAAAGGTAGATACACAATGAATAATGTTGATAAAATAGAGATAAAGATCAGAGAGATATATATTTAAACCTGTAGAGGGAAAAGTTATAAATCAGATAAACTTTGATAAATATACAGAGAGATATATTAAAAATAGAGATTAAAAATAGATGAATATGAGATCTTAAGTTAAACCCGCAATAAAAAATTTAGATATACAAATTTTAGAAAAGCTTTAAAGGAAGGAAATATGTTATAATGCTGAAATATATGAATCTGAATATACAAATCTATAAATAGGATAGTTAGAGAAATGGATGAAAAACTATGAAGGAGAAAACCCTTGTGGTTGCCCGACAGAGGGTGAGTTAGATATTTTTTTAAAACAACTTGAAAATAGAAGAATAAACTTAGATTTGCAAAAGGAATGAAAGAAAACCCTGCAAACAAGAGTTAGATCAACAAAAAATCTGATTTCTTCTCCTCAACAGGGATATCTTTCAACTATTCCTACATGCAACACTCAAAACAAGGATTAAACCAGCTCTGATACCATGTTAGAAACATAAAAGAAAATGGAAATGAGATAAGGAAATAATCCAAGAGAGAGTGCAAAAGGAAAATATTTACCAAACACAAAGAAAGAGAGAGATTTTCCTTCGATAGATCAAACACATGTTCACCAAAATGCTCCAAGACCAACACAAGAACTCAAGGATTTTGAAAGGGGAAAAAGAAGAAAAAAACCCCTTGTGTATAATATGGATGAGGCACAAAGCCTAAAGAAGAAGAGAGAAAGAGAGAAATAAGCTCATTACAATAGTGAGAGAAATCTTGAGAATGTGAGTTGAAGTGATAGAATAGAGAAGATTATTCAACTTGTGAGAACCAACATAGAACCCCTATTAGAACCCTAAGAAGTGTGTGAGAACCATCTCTTAAGTAGAGATGAGTGGAGGAGTTTGCATGTAACTCTCATACTCTATGAGTGCCACATTCGCATTTGGTGTGTGCCATGTGTAGGAATCCTCTTAAGGAGGAATATCTAATTTCCTTATTAATGGAATTACAAATATGAGACAATACCTTGGTTTATAAAATACCAAGGAAATATTATAATTCTAATAGATAGATTCCACAGACACCTTATTAGGATCCCAGAGAATATCAAGGCCTCCCGAAGATCCATTCGAAGAAGAAGACCAAAAATTCCCCATTTTCCATGAAGAAAAAATAGAGGAGGCAGCCAAATCAGACATTTTAGTTTCTTGAATGGGTGCAATATCAAATTTTGAATTCAACACTTGGCTCTTAATGAGACATTCCTTGTTAGTGACATTTAAGCCCCTAATATTCCATGAAATGATCCTCATTGATACAGAGGGGAAGATTCACTTCCCCTCCTTTCCTGAGTCTTTTTTTTATGTTAGAGTTAACACCCCCAGCATACTTAGGCTGAACGTTCCTCTTCGCCTTAGCTACCCTAGTGGTTGGAGGGCTAATAGACGGCTTATTCTTTCCATTTTTACCATGATTCAAAGTATAAGTTAATGTTGTTTGAATTCCAACATCAATCTCATTCTGAATCTTAGATTCATTAGATGGACTACCTCTCTATTTAGCAGAAGACCTAGGAGAGGTCTTAGCAGAAGGAGATTGGAAAATAAAGGAAAGGGGTCTAGCTTTTTCCCCTGCAAAGCCAAAAGGGGATGGAGAAAATTTAATAGGTACCTCATGCAAAGGAGAATCTAAATTCGGGGAAAGAAGACCATATGGATTTATTGAGGTTGGAATATCTCCTTTACATTTCAACCAAGAGAGGGAAGAATCAAAATGCTCAGTAATTGAATCAGTAATATTATTGTCCAAAACCACATTTGCTTTAGAAATAATATCTTTTACCTAGGAAACCAGTTGATCTGATGGTTTAATAAGAAAGGATTTTATGATAAAGGAGCATCAAGGTTTATCAAAATGTTTAGAAAGCTTTATATCTGATGAAAGTAACCTTGAAGGCTATAGAGGAGGAGAGAGGATCTCAATCATAGGAGAGCCAACGTCCATAGTGATATCATTCAAAATGGAAGTTCTATCAATATGCACAAACTCCTTAGAACATAAAGTAGTCAACCCAAGTCAACCTAGAAGGTTGTAAAAGAGGAGGTTGGATCTCATTCAGAGGGGAGCCATCATTCATAAAAATGGGGATTGGGCTTGGAGGACTGTTAAATTAGAAGGAAGGGCTTTGTGGAGGAGATGAAGTAGGATAAGGAAATAAAGGTTCAAAAGAAGGAAAAAGATCCTTAGGAGGATTAGTAGTAGGTTGTCATATGTTTGTAGAAGGAGAAATTCTTAAATTGCCTTTTGGAAATCGAAAAAAAAAATCATAATCGATTGTAATTATTAGCTTAGATGAAAATATTTCATCCCTAACGATTGATTGCCTCCAACAACCAAATGGAGAATCGAACTTACAAGTATTGGAAATTATAGTGGTTTTGGCAACCAACACACAAACCTTAGTGAAAATTTTGTTATCCTTTAAACACCTACCAGTCCTCACAAATATAATAAAAGTGTTACCAAATTCCTTTAGGATCCTCAGATCATTAAACTCATATGGAAGATTAGGCAGAGAGAACCAGACAGGAGAGGTTTGGAAATATGTTTCCCAGGTTGAAAGAATGGCTTCGAAGGAGATAGCAGAACAAAATCATTTTTTAGGTTAAAAAGGGTTTGGTTAATGCATGTTCTTTAGCCTCCACATTGTCAAAAATAATAATAAATGTATCTGTAGATAAGATTTGAAAATACATGATACCATATAAATGTGTTCGAATTGATTTCTACAACCTGGATAACTAAATTGATTGACCACATACCTCTATAATGATACCATGCTCTATCAAATCAATGCCTCGCCAAAATTATCATATATTACCAATAATTATCTGAGGGATGGGGTTCCATACCTTTTTACCAAGAGAAGAATTATGAATACCCTTAGAGTGATTAGACAATCTACCAGAATTATTTATTTCGATTAAGATTTGAGCATCAAGGTTTGTTGGTGTAGTATTGGCCTCATTATTTCCCGATGCTCCCAAAAATGTATGTGATTTGCATGCTACATCATGATAGTTACCATCAACTTTTTTTGAGAGATTTTTTCCTTATTTAAAGCAGGAATTACAACATCTACACCACCACTACCTGAATGACCAATATTCTGCTGATTAGGGTCAACACTATTAACTCTAATATCATTTTTGCTTGTACCTTCTGAAGCCAAATCATTTTTCAAGCCGCCCAAAGTCCAGTAAGAAATGATAAAAGGAGGGTTTGAAAACCCTAACTTTGGAGGCCGCTGACGATAATGCTTCTTCCTACCATCCCTCACCTTCCTTTGTTTAGGCCAAAGAAATGTAGCCCCGATATTAAAAATATTCATGTAAGCACCATTATGAAAAATCCATTGTGTATTTGAAGCATTTAGGGAAAAAAATATGTCATCTTTAGTCATATTTCCAAAAAAAACCCTAAAATACTCAGACCTGAGTGGTCGATCGAAAGCCATATCCTACCATTTGCCCCCTCTGAATACCCATTGAGGTCGATAACCATATGCAACCAAAAGATTCTAAACCAATTTATCTTTCCGCGGTGTGGGAGGAGGATTGGTCAGGGCAATGTCGCCCCACCTAGAATTCACAGAGGACTGCATCCTCATGTGTTACCAAATATTTTTCATTGTTATTATAAAATGATAATTTTTTAATGAAAACTAATTAATATTTGTTTTAAAAAATTGAAGTTTCAAATCTTCTAAAATTATTTTATTTTTTAATAATTAAAATAAATTCTTTAAAAATGGAAAATTCATATATTATACACCATATTCTAACCTAGCAACTATATATAATTTTAAAATAAGAATATAAAACTCTATATACTATAAAAGACTGGGAGTTGAAGCCTAGGTGTAGAAAAGCACTTTGTCGTGACAAAAGATTGGGTGTTTAAGATGTTACCCCTTCAATATTTTTTATTTAAAGTTTATAATCTCTCTGCAGTTTGGGTGATAAAAAATTTTACTATCCAAAATATATATTTCGAGATCTGTGTTCATCTTCTCATTAATTCAGTAGACATCTACCCACAGCTGTGTCTATACAACCACGAATTTGCACCTTAGTAAACAAAATATGTTGTTAACACAGTATGTTAACAACATGTGTGTTAGTCTATTGTATTTGATTGTAAATTAGTCTATTGTATTTGATTGTAAATTACTAATGTACTTAACCTGTGTTAGTAATTTGCAAACAAAAACAATAGACTAACACATGTTGTTAACATACTGTGTTAACAACATAGTTTGTTTACTAAGGTGCAAATTTATGGCTAAATAGACACGGGAAAACTGGCCTTACAACATACAGAATGACATGTACCATCTACAACTGGTTGTGTCTATTCAGCCACGAATTTGCACCTTAG
Source organism: Thuja plicata (assembly GCA_018584345.1). NCBI lineage: Eukaryota > Viridiplantae > Streptophyta > Pinopsida > Cupressales > Cupressaceae > Thuja > Thuja plicata. The sequence continues at coordinate 413,223 of MU223575.1, read as the reverse complement.
TAAACAAAATATGTTGTTAACACAGTATGTTAACAACATGTGTTAGTCTATTGTTTTTGTTTGCAAATTACCAACACATGTTAAGTATGTTAGTAATTTACAATCAAAGACAATAGACTAATTTACAATCAAATACAATAGACTAACACACATGTTGTTAACATACTGTGTTAACAACATATTTTGTTTACTAAGATGCAAATTCATGGCTGTATAGACATAGCACATCAAACGAGTTCCCGCAGATCAAGTATGGTGAATACAGTAGCATTGCATTCCTGACAAATGTAATAGATTTGTAATCATATGATTAATGGAAAAAGTGTTGTAGCATAGAACAATTTTGATTAGTTTGTATGTGTTTTAGTTTTCTGTGTGTTTATTCTTGAATTTACTAGTTTTGTGCACTGCTGATCATTAAGTAATTTGAAAACAAAATCTTTTTCACAAGAAAAAAAAGCCTCTATTTCATCAACTGAATCCTTATTCCATCACATATTAGGTACTACATACAAGTACTAAAAAAAACTGTTGAAACTATTTTGACTTCAAAATCTTTACAACATCGTTTGTTTCACTTGGGGAAACTTATTTATTTAGCAAATGGACTAAAATATAGAGGATTGTAGGGCTTCTACTGTCTTATTTTTGCCGTTGTAATTGAAATTGGAGAGAAATGATTACGGTGAGGTAAAGTTAGCAGGAGAGGTTGGAGGCTGGATCCTCCCCCCACTTCTTGGATCCACTCCCAGCTTCTCGCAGTAATTTTTATAGTAATTTATACGCGTATTGACAGCTTGGATTGGGGCACCAAACTTGTCCAGAGATAATGGCGCTGTGGCAGTTTGCTGTTTTTCATCCAAAAGCACACTTCTGTTTTTAACAAAATGGAGGGATCTTGTGCTACTATAATTATTCTATGACTTTGATCTTACGTAGCGTCTTTATTTGGTAGACGAAATAATACATGTTGTTAACATATTGTGTTAACAATATATTTTGTTTACTAAGGTGCAAATTTGTAACTAAATAGACACGTACCTTCTTAAATAAAGGTCTTAAAGACAAATCTAGAAATTACATAGGTTTTTCTACATTTTAGACCGACTTTAATATTTTTCCTATTTCATATTTATCTCCTCACTATTCTAGAATATTTCTATCCTTATCTAGAAGCTCATTTAATTTTTGTCCATTTCCGTTTCATATTTGTGAGAGAAATTACACATTCCAATAGTTTGTTTTTGACATTTTGTAACGAAATAAAATACTATGAAACAAATATTTAGCAAATGCAATGCTTAATGTTGTTATGTTCTTATTGTTGAGGATAAGATTTTGTCTTTGTTATGGATTATTAAAACTTGAATAATGTTAGAAGCATCCTCAAATTTGCAGATAGAGAGTACACTATAAATGTTATATCTTTTTTAAATTGCTGAAGATATTGATAGTATTATACAACTTTAAATTTAAATAATTGGAAAATTAAACTTGAGGTTTTTGGATTAGGCATGTACAAATGTACACAACTAAGTATGAATACAATTTAAACATATTCATGGGAACTATCCTTGAAAAAATCAAAACCATTGATACATAGTAGATCAAGTAGACTATGTGAACTCAATAAGAGTACATATTGCCCATACCGTTAGAGTATATTCACCTAATTTTGTATCATCATTAGATATAAATTATTAATATTTTCCTAACACTTCCATAGTCGTGTAATCGCCAAGCTTATTATACACTTATTTTGAAATCTTGAGTATAACATATATAGTCCTATACTTTTTAATGATAAAAAAAATGTAAGGCCGTGATGTTTGTCATATAAACTTCAATCATTTTAGTTCAAATAAGATTTGAGGCACTCCCACATGTTAACATTCGGTTAGAGCTTCATGAAAATGACTCTAGAAGCTCATCTAGGATTTAAGCATGAAAGGACGAGTTATCCTTCATTGTCTCAAATTTATCTATTGTGGACATATTATTTGGGAATGTGAGTTCAAAAATCACTTGATAAAGAATTTATCCTCTAGCTAAAGCATATTGAGAAATGAAGATCAATCAAGTTTAGGAACATCCAAAAACTTGGAGAAATTTTTAAGCCCTCTCTATAACCTTAGATCATAGGGGCATCCTTTTCCCAAGGAAAACTTACATATTCACTTCTTTATCCAAGGAGAACCTACATACCCACTTCTAAATAGGATTGAAGTTTCATATAGCTCTCCTAAGAAGGTATCTCTCTAGGAGCATACAACTAGGTTCTCATTCCCAAGGTTTCATAACCAGTTAAGTACCATTACTTAATAGAGTGAAGCATAATGAATACTATGGAGGGAAAACCATACAAGGGCTTAATATCAAGAAATGCAATAATTTACTATTTACCGATACCCATTCCTAATAAAATTACAGCTCGTTAATTTTATTGATTAATCACAGTCCCTAATTTCTTGGGTTAATATTTCATAAGTAATTCCCAAAAATTGATAGTGTTTAATGATATGCAACAAAAGCCAACCTAGCTCCCAATTTAGGAAAC
>MU223575.1:397261-410566 GCA_018584345.1 Thuja plicata | reverse complement strand
TGCAACAAAAGCCAACCTAGCTCCCAATTTAGGAAACTTATACCATGGCCCACATTCATCCAAGGATGTTGAGATCTCAAATTAGATCTCACCACCCTTCTATTCCTAATTCAACACAAACATTGCAGACCATACCTATCATTAGGCCATGATACTATGTTATAGTGAAAACGTAACCATGAAGTTATATTGTTGTAACCATAATTTGATGACCAATTTTGTGTTAAGAAGAAAGTATACAAATTGATTTGATTCAAGATATTTTTCAACATAGAAACACCCATTGCTTTTATTTTTATAATTATTTGTTTTACTTAATTTTCATTAATTTTAGATCATTTAAAAAGAAGAATATTAAAAAGATATTTTATTTTATTTGAGCTTATTAATTAAATTAAAAATGAAATTATATTTAATACAAAGATTTTATATGAAGAAACTTACCATGAATCCAAAACAACAAAAAGAAATCGTTTATATATTAATTTTTCATAAATAAATTTTATATACAAATAAACATAAGAAAATAGCTTTAATAAAATTATATATTTGATTAATCCAATGTCATGACAAAGTTTTAATATGGAGACACATATGTCAATCAACTTCTCTTCAATGTAAAGTTCTTATTCTAAGAGAATCTAATAAGAAAACAATGTCCCACTTGATATTTAGGTATAATAAATGAATTGAAAGTAATGGTTTATGCTACTTGTTTAATATCACCAAAATTTGAATGTGATATGTTCTATTGGACTACTACATATTTTGACCTTTGATACAAGAAATGGTATGCATGTTCTCAACCACAACAATTGTGATAAGAATTGGTGTAGTGGGAGCAACCATTAAGAATTGGTGTAGTGGGAGCGACCACGAAAGCTATGGCGACAGCAGATTTGAGAATTGTGCCTCGCCAAAATACTGACACTTGGTGGGCGCAAACAATTCATCCCGTCTTTTCCTCAATTACTACACATGATTATCACACACTAGCGTGTTATCTAAAACATTTAGTGCTGTGGAGTGACTGATCGAGAGTTGAATGTTTCAAAACTAAGGAGAAAAAAATCAAAACCGTAAAGAAAAAGAAGAGAAAATAATATCTTCCTCCTGAACAGGAGAGAAGACAAAAGCTCTGGTCACTATAGGATAAGATATGTATAATGTCTGTATCCTTGAAGAAACTTCAAATACAGATCACAAATTAAAAAAATCATGTGAATGACTGTAAATCATTGACTCAGAGTCAGACTATGACCCAAATTTGCAGTGTTTTCCTCTTCTCCATATGACTGATTTGGCCTTTAAAGTGGGAGCTAGTAATTCGCCTGCCTCTTCCTATTCGCCTTGTTGCTAGTGTTGAGAAATATGAGTCTCATCGCCATGTAATTCACCTTGAGACATCTTTCTTGTTCGCAGCTTCATCTTGCCTAACTTGCTAAATTTAATAACAAGTTAAATAATGTGCATATGTTTATGTTTTCGATTAAGGGTAAAGCAGTTTTTGAAGGGAATAGTAACCTTTTACAAAAAAAATTAAAGATATTCAATTAGAAACATAGGCAAAAACTAACATACAAAACCATAAGAAACAGCTGGGGGAAAAGAAGAGATAGCATGGAGGACCCCACCAGCAAGATCACACAGACAAAAGACGACAACAAACAAAAAGAAAACCAGCCCCAGCAAACAAGATCAGGTCTGCTTCAAGATCTCAGCAGACTCTTCCATCACATATTTATATTGTTCGATGGCTTCTTTGAGTTCATTAATTTCTTTAGAGCTCCCATGTTTCACTTTTTTGGCACTAACCCTTGTTCGAGTCCCTAGGCCAACAATGCTGGGATCAACAGTATTATCCAGATCAACCACAATAGTGTTAGAGTTCCCATCCAGCACAGAAAACAGAGCCCTAAGATTACTGTCAGTCACTTTTATTCCCCCATAATTGTTTTTCATTATTCTACTGAGGGTTTCTTCTATGCTCTGGATATGATTCTCAGTAGTTCGCTGGCGGAAGTTAACCACGACATTGATTCTTAGCTCAAGTTTCTCCAGAAGTCTCTTTTCTGTATTCTCCTCCTGATCTTCCTTGGTAGAATCTTCTTTGAGGGGTTTTGCAATCAGGACTGCCAGCTTATTAACTCTGTCTTGGAGGTCATCATACTTTCCTTTAATATCTCTTATCTCTTCCAGAAGCCAGGTATTCAACTGCAGATCCATGTCAGCCCTTTCTCTGACAACTTGCATAAACCTACAGGGATCTTGTGTTTTGTTGGTCTCATTTCCATAACTATCCTCCTTTCTATCTTTACCTTTTTCACTATCCTCAGATCCCATAGCCTTGTCTTCTCTAGAAGTCCTGCCCTCAAAAGACACTGATTCCGCATAGTTCACCAGAACAGGGGTAGTGTCAGAAATACCCTTCTCTTTGGTCTTCGGGCTAGGCTCACTATAATTTTTAGCAGGGGAGTTAGGTTTTTCCACCTCCACAGCCATAGGGTCATCCCTAAGGCTATTTTTATCCTGGCCCTCTGTTTCCTTTTCATCAGAGCTACCTTTACTGTCGTGTTCAACCTCCTCAGAGGAGTTGGTTAATTCCTGCTCAAGGGACTCTATGTCTTCCTCTGTTTCCATGCCATTTTCCTCATAGAGGAATTTAGAGGATTCCCCTATTTCTTTTTTCACATCCTTCTCCTTAGACTCTGTTTCGCTGTCCGTGCACATGCCTTCCTCCTCCGTGAGGATCTTGATATGCTCTACCAGGAGTGTTGCTTTCGGTAGTCATAGGTCTTTTACCTTTCTTACCTCTATTCGAGTCTTCCTCCTTAGGGTTTCCCTACATCTTAAATTTAGCATGCTCATAAATTAACAGTATAAGCCCATCATGGAGAATTGGCGACGCAGCATTGTTTCTGTTCTCCAAAATACTGTTTTCGAGAGACTTAAGAAGAAAAAAAGGAAAAGAGATTCTCCTATTGAAGCGGAAATGATTGACCAACATAAAATGGAAATTGTAAACCCTAGTGTAACGACCCTCAAGGGTAAAATACTGCATCATAGCTTTGACAACCTTAGCCCAAAAAAGCTTCATATGATCCCGCAGGAAGAAATCACCCGATTGCTTAACTAATAGTCTCTTTCCACCTTAGTCTTAGGGTACATTTTAGCAGCATTTTTAGCCATGAAAACACCTCTATAATATTTCAGACCAGACAACTTAAGACCCGTGATTTCAGAGATAAGTTTTTTTGTCACTCTAAAAGTTTTACTACACAGAGTTACCTGACCATTGTCCCAACTGTCCGCAAATTCCTTGGAGATGTCCTTATTATTTCCGTGGAGTCTCTCCATATAGTCTATTACCCCACCTTGCTTGAGTCTCCTCCAGACCTCTTTTTCTTTCTTCCATTTGCAAACTGACGGTTCTTCCCTTTTTAGCTTTCCTCCCATAATGCCAGAGAGCCAGAGATCAGAATACAACAGAACGAAAGCGAAATGAGGAGTTTGAGAGTAAGTGATAATAAAATGCCGCCTTTTAATAGAAATGATAACACTTTTCCCATAAGTGTTATAATTAATGCACTTGTTGTCGTGCATGTGAAGCTCACATTTGAGGCAAATCTTAAAACTAACCTTTCTTTTCATCATTATTGGGAATATTTCTGGGTTTATGATAGATTTGATCGTACATCACAAGATTAGCGATATCAATACTTAATCCTTGATTTCCATTCCAGTATCTGACATCATCACTAAAGGCACCCACATTTGCCAGGCTGTCCGCCACGTAGTTGGACTCTCTGTAGGCATGACTGGCATATGTTTATGTTGCACTTGTAGGTTACAACACATATTTGTGCATGTAATTATTTTGTATAATTTCAGTGCACATATTTGTGAGAATATGGGAAAAAATTATTTTAATATAACTTTTTATTTTTCTAATAGAAATATAAAATGATAAAGGGTGATAATAGAAATGATAAACGAATATAGAAGTTTGATTCTAATATAGTTGGATAAGAATTATCATGAATATTTACTTTATTTGTATATGAGTATATTTCTTCTTCTTCTTTTTTTTTTAATCTTGAAGAGTAGTGTCTTCTAGTCCTATTTTGTGTTTTGTACAATTCTTTAAGGTAAGGAACTAATATCATACATTGGATAAGACTTGTATTATGAAGCTAGTGCGTAGAAGCTAGAATGAGGAGTTGGTCATAAAATATGTGAAAGGATAACATACTATATAGGATCATTAGCATTTTTATTTTATTCCCAAGACCTCCTTTGAGATTTTATTGTTTGTTGTAATCTCTTACAAAATAATGTATAATCAAATATGTAAATGGCTAAAATATTAGTAGGTGCGAAAAAGTAAGAATGGAGTAATAATTTATTTGGTGACCACTTATGTGAAGAATTTTGGACTAAACTATAAAAGCGGATTTGTTGGAATAGATATCAAGATGGATTTTTCAAGAGAGATGAACTCAAAATATGATTTATTCCATGGGAACCTAACCTAATTACTCAATTGAAATGTTTGGGTTCAAAATGGATGTATGTACTAGAAGTATTTTTTGAGGTGCACAATTAGTGCATACATCCTCCAATTCATGTTAGTAACCTATTCATTAATTAATTAATCTTAACCTGTAATTTATTAACTCTTTTATGTGATAAGTTATTTAAACACATACATGACTAATAAAGGAATATGTATAAAATCTTTATGGAGTAATTTATTTTAACGCTATAGAATATAGATTCAAAGTCTATGATGAATTCATTTGAAATTTTGAATGTGATAGGTAATAACAATGTAGGATGCATAAAGTGTCAAGAAAATTATCTAAATACTAGAGAAGTTCATGAATACATACCAAGCATAAATGAGTGTTAGATTCTACATGAAGTGTGAACTAATCAAGGATCTAGTGTCGATTATAGATTAGGAAATTTCAATCATTAGATGATTGAAGATCAAAATAGTAGAATGGAGAGAGAACTCTGAAAGAGAGAAAATGGAGACAATATAAGACCTTGCCTTGTGAGTGACTAATTTGACCCTACCTCTTTAGTGTGTTTCATTTACTTTTCAATTAAATAGATCAGAAGTGATTAATAAAGTAACAAAGGGTTGGGATGATCGAGGATATAATTGGTCACCCCAGTAAACCCTAGGGAATTTATCTCTCTCTCGCCTCTAAACACTATGATGTGAATGCATTTAAATAGTAAATGGAATTGGGCATCAATTTATGAATGATCTTGATAACTATTGCATCTTGTTTTAAGCCTATATTTCAGGTTTGTTAACTATACTTGTGGTTTATTAAATATAAGGAGAATTATCATGTGACATCAAAACTAGAACAATAATCGTCTAATCAAATTGAAATTTAATGCACAATAATGAATTTTATTTTTGGATTCGTGAGATATCTTATAAAGAACAATTGAATAATGTTAAATTCTATTTTAGGAAAGGGGTTGCTACATTTGTGTTTTTTGTTCTAGTTGTGTGTGTGTGTGTGTCTGGGTCATATGATGGACAAGGATGGTCACTAACTTTGAAGCGACAATACAAAATGGATAGCCAATCATAGCTAGGTGCACATGGAGGTATCCTTTAAATATAAAGGTAAATTTAATTCAATGGGTAAACCAACTTTTATAATTTTATTCTTCTTAAGGTAAGGTTATATATTTTAGATTCTATTCCATGAATATATTAACCAAGTAAATTATTTACAATCAAAACTAAGAATATTAGAAAATTAAATAATGTGACTAATAATTATGGTCTACATATACTTGTGTATTGGATGATGCCTTATGATGGCTTACGTCCAAGGAAAAAATAATTGTCAATAGGGAAAGAGAGAACCATCTAGACCCTAATAAAATACTTTATTTTTAAGTACTAGAAGTTATGACCCTTTTTTACCTTAAGGGTATGACAATTAGGGAGTTTAACATTTGTATGACTAGTGTAATTGTGTTTTATGGGGTCTAACATTTTTTATTAAAGGAAAAAATATTTTGAATAAACTTGAAACCCTATAAAACTAGACAGAAGAAAAGGATAGCAACAAGAAACCAACCAAAAAACCACAGGAAACCAACAACACAAAAAATAGTGGATTACATCACAGAAAGTATAAAATGCAAAAAACAAGAGATTACATCCCACAGAGTATCAAAACAAAAATAGGGAACAAACTCCCATAAACCTTAAAAAAAAATTCATCAAACTTTTATTTTTCTTAATCATATCATCATTAATACACTACACCTTGTTAACCACATTGTCCATTCACGTAGCTCCCTTGTCTTTACTTCTACATCTAGTAGAAGGATCAAGTAGAGAGAATAATGCAACAACATGAACAACACTCTATTTCTTTGATTTGACACTTTTTGTTGATGAATCAACAAATCCTTTGGCAACTAATTTAAATCTATGTGGTCTAACGTTATGGATTATGTGTAATGATATTTTGTGGGGTTATTTAGGTGTCAATTCATGTTATTGTTTTTACATGTTGTATTAGGGAATGAGAACCCTTGTTGAGTTTTATATTTTGGATTTGTTCTTGTGTGAATCTTAAATAGGTGTTGAGTGGACAATTTTTTGGTTTTTGGGAAAAATAAATCCTAAGGGTATAAACCTATATTGAAAGGTATTTTTTGTACATGTAATATTTTCCTTTCCAATCATGATATGACACCTCAAAATGTCTCATAAATGATGGTAACAATTTTTTAATATTAGGAGTGGGTTGGGAGGATTGATGGTACTAATACCATCCCCATTTTTCTTAGAAACTCATTTATGAGTGTAGGCATGGAGAGAAGAAGTGTCTAAATGCACTTTCCTCCCATTAATAAGGAAAATAATTTCTTTCATGGAGTGGAGTACACTCTACACCTCTCAAAGTCTCACACATGTGTGAGAACTTGAGGAAAAGTGTGTTAGAGGAGTGAATGGGAAGTTGAAAAGTGTCGCATCCCCCATTCAAGAGGTTCAAGTTTGAACTCCTTTATATCCTTCATTTGATGAGGAGGTTGGGCCCTTCGATTAGTCACTTCCTAATTTCCATTCTTAATTTTTTTCAAGCTGTGAAATTGAGGAGATTTGGGAGAAATAAAATCCTTGAAAATTAGATTTGTGTTCAAGCTTGTCATTGTTTTAGAGAGAAGAGAAGACTCATCTCTAGAACCCATATAGAGTGATAAGAATTTTATTTTTCTAGTGTTAATATTTACTTTTTTTAAAAATCTTATTTTATTTTGCATGCATTTGATAGTTCTAAGGGAAGAAGGGAACAATAGTTTTGTTTTTTCAGCGGGAGGGTGTATATAAAGAAATTTAGGAAATGGATAAACCATAATGTTGTATTTCTTGTTGAGAAATCATGTTTTATGGATATTAAGTGTATTGGTGTGTATATTTAAATATAACCCTGTTGTAAACTCATTAAAAGACCAACCACAAGCCTAGAATCTAGAATAAATTATTTATAATACCAATTGAGCTTTAAATAAAACGCATGCAAATGAAAAATATATGTATAAATTCACACACATGATAAGCTTGACTCCATTTTCCTTCAATTCTCTAAGACCTTATAGATAATATTACTTTCTCTCTGCATTAAGCACTAGCATAATATGATATAAAAGAGTTAAGTGTGGTTGATTGATGACGCAAACATGATGGAAGTATGATTAGAATGAATAAATGATAGATACATGGAATTATGAAGCTCTAAAAAGGTACTATGTATGGATACTAGATGTATCCTTGACTAGAAAAAATGAGAGAAGAGGTCTCTTTTATAAAAAAAAATCCAAGAGAATCAATAGCTTAGGTTAATAGGTAAATAGATGAATGACCATGATGAGAGTAGAGAGAATAAGATCAAGAGGTTAAAGTAATGGATGGGTGGGAGTCAAGATGAGTTGACTTTTAGGTAGGCATCTAGGTTTGATGAATCTAAACATGTAGGAGGGAAGAGAGGGACACTTGTCACATTCAACTACAAATTTATAGTATGATCTAATATGAAGAAGATGAAATGCTAGGATTAGATAGAAAAGGATAATAAACTAATTAAATAAATATAAATATTTATTTAATTAATAATTTGAAATGTTGGATTAGAATAATAAAAATATTTATTTAATTAATAAATGAAGAAGCTGAATTGGGGAAATCACTTGGTAAAATAGTGGGCTTATTGTTTTTAGATCCAACAACCAAGGTTCAAACCTCTTGAGGTTTCTCTCTACCATGCTAATAATGGAGAGTTTCTTACCTTGACCCTTGGTAAAATATTGGGGCTTTTTCATGGAGAACTAACTAACCAGGGTTCAAACATTATTTTTATTAACAATAATATATGTAAGTAACAATAAATAATATATTTTATATTTTTGAGGTAGATGGTGTAGAGGTGCAAACGTGCAACCAAGGATGGATGAAAAAAATTTATAGGTGGGGGAACATTTTGTCACACACTCTGATCTTTTCCACCAAGATAAACATCATTACACTTAGAGTAGGGAATGTGGGAAAAATGTTGAAAACTCGTATATCTATCCTACGTCAGTTGTAGGCAATGGATTATAAGGCAAGTTATGTCTAGAATGGGAGTTTTTGGTATAAGGATACAACCATCAAAGTAGAAGACGGAATGGTTAAACCCAATGTCTCTTCTCACACCATTTCTAAGTTGTAACACATGCTAAATGCCTCTAAATTTGTATTTATTGGTTGGTGGAGTTGGGTTGGAAATCCATTTTTTTATTAAAACCCCAATCAAACTCGAGAGTGAAAAGAGACAAATATCTTTTTTAGCTCACATTTTGAGCCTAAGGATGTAAATAGTCTATTGAGCACCAAGGTTGATGGCTATGGAGGCAAATAGGATGGTGTTAGGAAGGGAAATTATTTCCTCCATAAAAAACTATCATGTCATTATAAATATTACATTAGGCTCCCTACCATTACTCTTGGACCTTAGGAATATGAAGGTTTAGGCTAGAACTATTACTACAAGATATATTCAAACTATAATTCTTGTTCGATGATATCAATGCAATAGTTATATCAAATCTTGGGTTTGGCATCCCTTGGCTCAAGGACATTTCAAATTTGTTTTAACCAAAGGTTGTGGTGGCTAGGCAACCATTTCTACTAAAATTAGATGTTTATGGTTTGAAAATTCATCGCCAATCGGAAATTATGGGAATGAACTATTATCATACATTGGATAAGACTTGTATTATGAAGCTAGTGCGTAGAAGCTACAACATAAGGAGTTTATCCTAAAATATTTGAAAGGATTAAATACTATTTAGGATCATTAGCATTTTTGTTTTGTTGCAAAGACCTCGTTTGAGGTTTTATTGTTTATTCTAATGTCTTAGAAAAAAGTGCATAGTCAAATATGTAAACAGTGAAGATATTAGTAGGTGCAAAAAATGAGAATGGAATAATAATTTATTTGGTGACCACTTATGTGAAGAAATTTTGGTTAAACTACAAAAGCACTTGTTGCAATAGTTGTCAAGATGGATTTGTCAAGAGAAAAGAACTCAAATATGATTTATTTCACATGGACACCTAACCTAATTACTCAATTGAAATGTTTGGATTCAAAATGTATCTATGTATTAGAAGTATTTTTTAGGTGCGCAATTAATGCATACATCTTCCAATTCATGTTAGTAACTTGTTAATTAATTAATCAATCTTAAAATATAATTTATTAACTCTTTCATGTGATAATTTATTTAAACACATGTTAACTTCTAGGTAAAGATGTCACTAATATAGGAATATGTAGAAAATCCTTATGGATTAATTTATTGTAATGCTATAGAATATCTAGTCAAAGTCTACGGTGAATTCATTTGAATGTGATAGGTAATAACAATGTAGGATGCATAAAGTGTCAAGAAAATTATCTAAATATTAGAGAAGTTCAGGAATATATACCGAGCATAAATGAGTGTTATTTTCTACATGAAGTGAGTAATAAATAAGGATCTAGTATCGATTGTAGATTAGGCAATTTCAATCATTAGATGATTGAAGTTCAAAATAGTATAATGGAGAGAGAATTCTGAAAGAGAGAAAATGGAGACAATATAAGGTCTTGCCTTGTGAGTGGTTAATGTGACCCTACCTATTTAGTGTGTTTCATATAATTGTCAATTAAATAGATCAGAAGTGATTAATAAAGTAATAAAAGGCTGTGATGATCGAGGATATAATTGGCCACCCTAGTAAACACTATAATGTGAATGTATTTAAATAGTAAATGGAATTGAGGATCAATTTATGAATGATCTTGATAACTCTTGCATCTTGTTTCAAGCTTATATTTCAAGTCCATTAACTATACTTGTCATTTTTTAAAAATAAGGTGAATTATCATGTGACGTAAAAACTAGAACAATAATCATCTAATAAAATTGAAATGTAATAGAAAATAATGAAATTTATTTTGGATTCATCAGATGTATTATAATGAACAATTGAATTAACTTAGGGAAAATGAATAAATTTAAATTTCATTTTAACCAAGGGGTTGCTAATTTGTTTTGTGTTCCCTAAGGTGCGTGTGTGTGTGTGCCTTGGTTGTATGATGGACAAGGACAGGCACTACCTTCAAAGAAACAATATAGAATGGATAGACAATCACAATCAAGTGTACATAGAGGTATCCTTAGTAAATATAAAGGTAAATTTGGTTCAATAGGTAAACCAACTTTGATATTTGTATTCTTGTTTTAGGTAAGGCTATATATTTTAGATTATATTTTACTTTTCTTAAGCTACTTGGCTATATTTTTTAGATTATATTCCATTAATATATTAACCGGGTAAATTATTTACAATCAAAATTAAGAATATTAGAAAATAAAATAATGTGGCTAATAATTATGGTCTATATATGCTTGTGTATTGGACAAAGCCTTATGGTGGCTTATGTGCAAGGAAAAATTAATTGTCAATGGGGAAAAGAAAGAACCATCTAGACCCTAATAAAATACTTTATCTTTTAAGTACTAAATTATGACCCTTTTTACCTTAAGGGTATTAAAATTAGGGGGTTCAACATTTGTGTGACTAGTGTAATTGTGTTCTATGGGGTTTACCATTATGGATTATGTGATGATATTTTATGGGGGTATTTAAGTGTGGAGTCATGTGATTGTGTGTGCGGGTTGGATTAGGGGGTGAGAAACCTTGTTGTTTTTTAAATTTTGGATTTGTCCTTGAGTGGGTCTTTTGATGGGTGTTGCGTGGAAAATGTTTTGGTTTTTGGGAAAAAATAGACCCCTAGGGTCTAAACATATATGGAAAGTTACTTTTTGGACATGTAATATTTTCCTTTCTAATCATGATATGACACCTCAAAATATCTCATAAGTGATGGTAACAATTTTTTAATATTAGGAGGGGGTGAGAGGATTGATGGTACTAACCCCATCCCTATTATTTTTCTCAAAAACTCACTTATGAGTAGATAATTGGGGAGATGAAGTGTCCAAGTACACTTCCATCCCATTAATAAGGAAAATTATTTTTTTCTTGGAGCGGAGTACACTCTACGCCTCCCAACGTCTCACACATGTGTGAGAACTTGAGGAAAAGTGTGTTAGAGGAGTGAATGGGAAGGTGACAAGTGTCACATACCCCATTAAATATTTTCAAGTTTGAACTCCTTTACATCCTTCATTGGATGAGGAGTTTGGGCCCTGGGTTTATTCTTTTTCTAATTTCCATTTTTTATTTTTTTTCAAGCTGTGAGATTGAGGAGATTTGGGAGAAAGAAATTCCTTAGAAATTAGATTTGAGTTCAATCTTGTCATGGTTTTGGAGAGAAGGGAATACTCTTCCCTAGAACCCATCTAGAGTGATAATAATTCTCTTTTCCCTTGTTAATAATTACATTGTTTAGAAATCTTGTTTTATTTTGCATGCATTTGATAGTTCCAAGGGAAGAAGGGAACAATAGTTCATTTTTAATGGGAGGATGTATTTAAAGAAATTTTCGAAATGGGTACACCACAATGTTATATTTCTTGTTAAGAAATAATATTTTATGGATATTAAGTGTATATTCGTGTGTATATTGAAATGTAACCCTATTGTAAGCTCATTAAAAGCCTAACCACAAGCCTAGAATATACAAGAAAATATTGATAACACCAATTGAGCTTTAAATCAAGTGTATGAAAATAAAAATACTAACTATAAGGGTACGTGCAAGATCATGAGGGGCCAAACTATGCCCTTAAGTGGCAATGAAAAATTAGAAAATCAGGGTTAGTAAATTTGACGTGAAAATTTGAAGTAGCTATCAACCTAATATCAAAAAGTTGTAAGAATAGAATATGTAGGAAATTTAATGTAGTTTCTATAATACTAGGCCTTTTCTGAAAAAAAATTAATATGATTGGTGAAAAGTATAGATTTTAATGCAGCAATACAAAAATTTCAGGAAAAAAATAAGAAGTAGGTGTATGTCTGACCACCTTAATCATAATCATATGATAATATTTTTTTATAAGATTTTATATATAAGTAGTAGACTCATACCCACATGTGACGTATATTTTTGTGTAATTTTATTCCAAAAAAATAATTAATTATGAATTATCTGCTACAACATTTTCAGAATAAAAAAACTCCCATTTTTGACCACCTTAACTCATTGAAAAATTTACCAAATTCAAAAAAACAAAATTTTTCCTTATAGTAGGCAAAGCATAGAATGTGACGCATTTTTCAGATTTCAAAAATGTTATAATGTCTGAAAGTTATAGCCATTTTTCAATCAGTATATAAATCAACACTTTAGAGTTAATTCAATTGGAAAATAACTAATAATTACTTACCGATTTCAAAATTTGACAGAAATTATATCGATAGAAAGTTGATAATCTCCTTAAGATACCCTTTTCGTTTCATCAAATTTGGGTGAAAAAAAAGTCATCAGCTACATGGTCGAAGTTTGGAACTCAGAGAAACAGGGGAAAAACACGTTTTTGAGACATTTGAAGAGTTGACCAGGTAGGTATGGTGCACAAAGCAATACCGAGCCTAATTGGGTACCCGATATTTTCAGGTACCCAAAAATCCTGGAAAAATTTTGAATTTTAAATTTTCCCTCCCCTTTCTCCCTCTTAATTTATTTTCAACCCCTTTCTCCCTCCCATTTCTCCATACTAGATTATATATCAAAAATTATATATTAGATTATATATTATATA
>MU223575.1:352394-380877 GCA_018584345.1 Thuja plicata | reverse complement strand
TTAATATTATCATCAGGACTATGGAATGATGACTTTCTGATCTAAACCTCCCTCATGGCTTAAGATGGTTGCAGGTGCTTCATATAGAGTCCTTTAAATCCTTTCGAACACATATTTTTGTCTTTATTTGACCATAGTCTTACTATGAAGTCCAATGGAGATGATTCCTGTGTCCCCTGCAATAATGGTAATTGGAGGCATCAAGTTTTGATCGAATCTTAGATATAATAGAATGGTCGAATACCATATGATATCCTTACTTTTCTTTATCGAACCATGTTTCATATTTCTATTCAATTTTGTATCGATGTGACGTGATGGGCGTGAGAACCTAGGTTGCATCCTTCGTAAGAAATCGTATTTAATATTTTTGACTTGAAACTTCATCTTCTGAAAATGTAATATGTATTCATGTATTATTAATATTTAATATATTTTCTTGTAAATGTGGATTTTGAGCTATTCATTGAATTTCGTGAGATCGATTCAAGGATTATATCCTTACATTCAGAAGGGGCAATTAATAACAAAGATGAAATTAAATATATCTGCAATACGGGTAGTGGAAGAGCCTATGAAAATCCTAGTTTCTACATATTTTAGATCTCCAAAAGTGGTGGCAAGGATGGAGAAGATGGAGATAAAGGAGGACAACAAGGTAAGTGCCATTCTTGTGACCCTAAGAAATTATTTGGTTACCAAAATCAAGTGATGCTTATTGTTTTGAATAATGAAAAGGCGAGGTTAAAAAGTACCACCATTATTTTATCGTTGGTAGACTATAAGAAACTATTTTCTTGTAGTTTTTAGATGAGTGGATTACATTTGTCTTAAAAAACTTGGCATTCAAGTCTCTCTATAGGATGATAAAAAAAGAACTCTTCTAAGTATCTCTCAAGACCACAAAATGTAAGAAACCATCACTAACTTAAACAATACGCGAGAACATCAATTTTTGTATGTTCCATCCTCTAAAATGGTCTCCAAATTCCCTAAACAAGAAACTTTTCATTTTATCATGCCCTTAATGGTTAAATATTAAAAATGTACCCTATGTTGTGGGATTTGTAACCCTAAATGGTGTCCCCACTACCAAAGGTTCTAAAAAATGACGTGTTAAAAATATTTTACCACATATGGATGCTACAAAAAATTTATCCCTTCTACCCAACATTAAGATACAAAAGGTTATACTAAATATACCTGGTAACTTAGGTACCAAGTAGAAACCTAATGTCAACGTTAATGCTCATATAGGTGATTGTTTGGTAAAACTTCTTCCAAATAAGAATTGGATCTACCCCTACTCTCCAATCATCTGAGATTAGGGTTAGCAAATATAATTATTCTATTGTTGAGACTCTTGTTACTAGATTATAACCAAAGATAATGCTCACTTTTGTTGTAAACAATGAAGAATTTCCAACAAACAAAGGGTATTGATCATTTGGATAACCCATTCTCTGGTGTATACAATAAACTTGATATTATGTTCCTCATTTATAAGAGGGAAAATGGTCTTTTTGAAAATAATTTTTCCTCCAATTCTAATTATTTATTGGCTCTTTTGAAGTATTCTCCCTTCGTTTATTCTTCCTCAAAGCCTATAATAATGGCCCTACAAGCATTTTCTTGTAGCCCAAAAATATCTAAAAATTCACCTCTTCTCTATCATGTGATGTTAGAGCTCATCAATACAATTCTTAGTCCCAATAGTGGGGATACTATGGAGAGGGCTCTAGATACCTCCTTGA
Organism: Thuja plicata; assembly: GCA_018584345.1. Lineage (NCBI taxonomy): Eukaryota > Viridiplantae > Streptophyta > Pinopsida > Cupressales > Cupressaceae > Thuja > Thuja plicata. The sequence continues at coordinate 379,123 of MU223575.1, read as the reverse complement.
ATTCTAGTAAAAAGAATACTTATAATATTGTTATCGACAAAATGTAATATAGCATTTACCTTGATAACAGTAAAATTATGAGTAAATAAGATACTTGTAATACTTCCATTTTGGAGCATGTTGATTCGCACTCAAATGAGCCAAATTTAAAATAATGATAATGATAATAAGAGTTTCAGATTACCCCTAAGTAATGAAGCTATTTTAATGGTCAAGAGTATTGTACAATAAATTGAGAATAAAAGCCAAAATACTTGGAATATGCAAAAACCTAATAGTTTATCAACTTCTGATAACCCTTAAGTGGATAATAACCAAAAACAGAATACTAAAACCATGGTTGACCTTGTTATTTTGAAGGGTAAACATATAGATCAAATATTATTTAGCTGAAAAAGTATTAAAAAAGGTATTATTGTCAACTTCTTGAACAAAGTTGACCTTAAATCTTATCAAACTATTAGAGATTTGCAAACTCCAAGTAGTCTATCCTTAGTCTGACCTTAAAAAAGGTAAAGAACAGGGTCTTACTTATGTCCCCCTTTTGAAGTGAATCAATCTAAGACTTCTATTTTCTAAATTCTATTTTGTCATCTCTCATTTGCATAGCTCCTTAGTAGCATTAACTTCTTCTCTAATAGAATCCTTAGTAGACTTGTAATCCCTATTTTTCTAGTGATGGAATCCACATGGTTCTAAGCCACTAACTTATCCAAGATGATATTTCCAAAAAATGTCTACTACACTTCTTAAGCGAATACTTGTCAAACTATAATATCTTGACAAAGGAGTATATAGCACTACCATGATCTAGCATACCTTTTCTACACCAAAAAATCATAGGATCCTATACAAAAGGCTCACACAATTGCATATTTTGGAATTTAAAGGAGGAATTTTGTGTAGCACCAAAAACATTCACTAATAAATTGACAAGCTAGTAATTGGAACCCATCCATTCCAAAATATCAAACCCAACAATACATTTTTTACTGAGCCAAAAGCTAGAAACCAAAAATGTCTCCAACCTCTTTGGGATAAATTCCTTGTGATCTAGTTGCACCAAGTATATAACCCATTGTCCAAATTTATTTCAACCAAGTTTAAGTCGAGAATAATATCTTATATTACTGAAGATGAGTGATCAATCCTTTCCACTCCCCATTTTCTCTTCCAAAATAACAATAGATTTAAAATATCACTTACTAATATCCCTAAAAATAAGGGGATAATGTCCTCACATGTGAATTTGAGTCCATAGGTGTATCTTTCTGAGGAAATCAATAGAAGCGTAAACATTTGTAAAATAGAGAAGTTCACCAAATTCAAAAACAAGAAGGAACCATTGAAATATAGTACTTGCTTGAAATCCACTAGAGTGGATAAATTTTATGTGGGTCTCATAAGAAAACAATCCCTTCATAAATACCTTTTGCATAAATATACTGACATTAGTTGCTCCAACAAAACTTAGAGGTGAAGTTAAGCATGCCCTTTATTGACAACTTAGACTCTTGAATAAACATAACATTACGATAATACACTCTAATCAACTCTCGGACAACATTTTGTCTAGGGATGTTGTTAAAACCCCTTGGATTTCATGGTAGAAAAATCATCTCTAAGAGTTGGATAATTGTGATTCAATGGTCTTAACTGACCCTTACTCCACCAAAGTCTCTCCATTAATTTTATTTTATCCTAATATTTTTTCACACACCTTGGAAGGCTTGTCTAGTCCACCTTTTTTATATTCCTTTAGTTTAATACTAAAGAGAGTAGGCTTTACCTCCTTTCCCTTTCTCAATTTCTCAGAAACCTCAAAGAGGAGATACAATAAGATAAACTTTCAAGCCCTACAATTCTCCTAGAAGCTCAAAATTACGAAAAATCCTTTTACTTAGATCAATATTCATTTGTGCCTTGGAAAACTCATCCTACACCTTGATTTGATTGTCAAGCACCTCATCATGGAACTATTCCATCTCTCAATTGACAACTCTTATGTTCTTCCCATCTGGACCACCCCATAGTGATCCAAATCTTCCAAACGAATCAAACTAATTAAGATCCCCCCATCTTGTCTGTCATTTAGATTTCTCCTCTTATCTCTACCCTTATTGTGAAGTTTTACTAGAATCAATTCATCCTTATCAACAACCACCTCCAAGATCAAGACTTTCCCTTTGTCTTTCATTGGTGTAGGCTAAGGAGCCAAATTGTTTGAAGCCTTGTTGGTAGAAGCTCCTACACAAAAACATTTGGGACATGGATCCAGGATGGTAGAAGCCCCTACAAGGATAAATTTGGGTTAATTTATCTATATATGTCCATACTTGTGGCACACTCAACAATAATATAAATATCTTTGTAGTATATTTGTTTGACCCATGAAGTCGAGCCACAACATATTTATATTGAGACTAGAAAAGATATATTTAATTCAATTTCAATAGAAGTACATGTAAAGGAAATTACTTTTTAATCATATGTTTATTCCAATGGGCCCATTGGCTTTCCAAATAATAGAGTAAACATGTACAAAATATTAAATTCCTCTAGAATTCTAGTGGGACCCAAGGGAGCCTCAACCTAATTAGGACCCTTGACAGAATCTCTTCAACAATTGCTTTAAATTTACCATGTCAAGTCTTGTTGAATAGATCCATCTAATTCTAAAATTGTGGGTCACCATCAAAATCCTTATTTCAATCTAACAAATAGGAAAATTCTCTATCTCCCATTAATCGTTACCCCCCTTTATCTCTATCCTCTCACTCTTACCCCTCTATTTATCCATCCTTCTATCCATCTCCCCCCTATCTCCCCCTATTTGGCTCATTTAGGATGAATCTATTCAAAATGTTCATATTGACCTACATTTTCTTAGCAATCACTGGGTTTGTTTGAAATCTTCCCAGCTGTAGAGATTTACCAAATACCACACCTCTATTTGTACATGTTGACACATTCTTAGAAGAATCACTATTAAATTTTCCAACTACAATCATGTAAGATTTTCAATTTTCTATGTAAAAATAATGAGCATAACTATTAATAGTTATTTTAAACAAAATTCTACCAACATGTACTGAATAGCTAATGACAAGTGAAATAAACGATGATTTTTTAAACTCTAAAAAACTTAGAAAATAAAACACATTTTATGCCCCCTTTTTACATATCTTCAGCGTACCCATTGCACACCAAGATGCAATTGCTAGTTCTAAAACTATGGGTCACCTTCAAAATACATATTTCAATCTAACAAATAGGAAAATACTACAGCAAAGTAATTATTTTTCATCAACACCACCTCCAAGTCTCCCTTGGGATTCCAAATGTTACGGGCCCATGACTATAATAAAGGGGGGGAAACTCTTACCCCCTTAGACTTATAAATAATATCATGTTTGCACAAGAATGAAACATCATTTATAACTAATTTTGGTTGGAATATCAATATTGATCTATCATGGCTCCTCTCAAGAAACCCATTTACTCTTTGAATCTCTGGGCCTTAGTCTTCGATGAAACCTCTACATGTAAAGCATTAAAGAAACTACGACCATTAGAAAGCATAGACAAGGACTACTCAAATCTTGTAAAAGCCTCTTGAAAGGACAAATTGTGTTGTCATCTATTCCCCCTACTACAACCTTAACACAAAAAAAGAAGACACTCCAAAACCAAACAACCATTTCCCACAAATAAAATGCACTCTTATAACCACAAAACATATATCCTCTCCCCACAGCTTTCTTAGCAATCCAAAATCACCCCAAACAACTACCATGTTAGCTATACCTTTCCCTACACATTTCCTACACCTCCATGCATAGGTCGATTGAAAAAGATAGAGGTTTTGCTATGTCGATACCCATAATAATTTATATTTAGAATTTTAATTAAGCCAATCATATACAATATAAAAATATATCTATTTTAAATTAAGATATATTATTATACAATATAGAAAATATAAGCACATAGTATTTTAAAAAAATCCTCTGATGAGGAGAGCAAAAATTCTCCATTCACAGAAAAGTTGTGGGGGTCCAAGATGGAAACTGTGGCAAGCTCAACACAAATAGAATGACAATATTTTGATAAGTAGGCAACAATCGACAGATAACAACACCAATAGAAGGTTTGAGGTAGGTACTCCCCCATTAATCGCTAGATTGAATAGGATTCAATTTGGAAAGGAGCATAGAATGCAAAATAGAAGATATTCATAAAGAAACCCAGACGAAAATGCCTAGGGAAAAATCAATTTAGGGAGAGGAAGTGTCAAAGATCTTTGGAAGCAAAGTTGGAAAGCATGTGAGGTGAATTGTAGCAAGGCATTTTTTATCCCCATGAAACTTCTCAATCCAATCTGGGAGAATTTTATGTTAGAATTGTTTCTATTAGAGGTGTTGACATTCATGTTTTGTCATTGATGTCAACATATATTTCAGTTGAATACTTTAGAAGTCTCAGACAAACTAGTTATCACTGGTATAGGAAAGAGTGGCAGCCATGTGCAGACATTGTACAAACTTTGAAGAGCATGTGAAGACAGATCTTTAGGTAGATCTTAATAGATATCTTTGTACTTCTAACAGGGTGTCAGTCACTCTTAACCAAGTGAGCCTATAATAGGGTATTGTAAGCTCCTAACAAGGAAACTCTTTTTAACTATAGTGAAGAGATTTTTGGGTTTCGTCCCCACCTTTTGTTTCCCTCTTACAAGGGTTTCCACGATAAAAATAGTGGTGTTATGGTTTATGCTTTGTGGTTGATTGAATTACTTTACTTCAATTGCATAGTTACAGTTGCTTGTTTGATTCTTTGGAAGTTACTTAAAAGCATAACCATATCATTGGTTGAATTAGTAAATTTTCTATTTACACTGATTCACCCCCCCCTCTCAGTGCTTCTATATATTAACAGACTATACTACTGCAAATGAACCAACTAAATAAATAACTTGGGTACACGTTATTCTATTAGTAATCAAGCAACATCAGGAATGACCTTCTTTAATTCATTGTGATAATCAAAGTGCCATGATCTTGTCTAAGAATCCAATATTTAATTCTCAAAAAAAATACATTTAAGTATATCACAATTATCTCATGCATCTTATCCTGAAACAAGTGGAATTCATCTTCAATATTGCAAGATAGAAGATCAACTAGCTAATATTTTTGCAAAGACATTATGTGAGACTAAGTTTGTATTTCTTATAAATTTTTTAGGATTAGTAGAGTCACATGACTATCTAATGGTTCTCATTCCAGGGGGATTGTAGTGAATCCCTACCATTGTTTTAAGTAAATAAGTGATTGTAAATGAGTACATAACAAGCTTTAGGCTAGGGCCCATCTTTTCTAGATTATGGGGGGATAATTTAAATAATTAGTATAATTAATTTATGGGGGATGCTAGAATAAATTAATTATAGTATTCTTAGGTGATTTATTTAATAGATAGTTGTCCAATGCACTCTTCAAATCATCTATGGACTCCATGTTCTCAACCATAAATCTATGGCTAAGGAAGGTTGTAATTGTCACATAGTTTAATGTGGTTTTACTTATAAATAGAATCTTGATCTTGTATTCATCAGCACTCATTTTTTATTGTTTTCTTTTGATTGGTTCCTTCTTTTTCTATTTTTTCACTCTATTCACATCTCTTCATATATTCTTCTTATTTTTTAATATTTTATTAATTTGTCTTTTGATTTTCTCAGCCTGGCTTCCCATATGAAGATGTGGAAGACGTAATATTCTAGAGAACTTAGGAATATTTTTTTTTCTACTTCTCTCTCTTTTAAAATCCCAACCTACTAGATTTTATCCCTTCCTTTCATTTCATCTTGTTTGTTGTTTATGGTTTCACTAGGGGCCGACGACAGGAATTCATAGAGGGGCTTAATGACAAGCAATTTGAGCTTGGCCCTGAGTTAGGCGATGACAAGAAGATGAAGAGGAGGGATGATGATAAATGCATTACTAATAGTCATTTTCTACTAGTCACTCAACCACTTTCTCTGCCTCCCTTCCTATCTTTACATGGTTGATTAATGCGACAGGGGTGTTAGGAATGTTGGCACTACCCCAGATGGATCTCCCATCCTACTAGATTTTATCCCTTCCTTTTTTTTCATCTTGTTTGTTGTTTATGGTTTCACTAGGGGTAAATATCAGGAAGTCATAGAGGGGTTCAATGACAGGAAATTTGAGCTTGTCCCTGAGTTAGACAATGACAAGAAGATGAAGAGGAGGGATGACAATAAATGCATTACTAATATAGTCATTTTCTACTATTCACTCAACCACTTTCTCCACCTCCCTTCCTATCTTTACATGGTTGATGAATGTGATAGGGATGTTAGGAATGTTGGTGCTACCCCGGATGGATCTGCCATCCTACTAGAATGTATCTATTCCTTTCATTTCATCTTGTTTGTTGTTTAGGGTTTCACTTGGGGCCGACGGTAGGAAGTCATAGAGGTGTTCAATGATAGGCAATTTGAGCTTGGCCTTGAGTTAGGCAATGACAAGAAGATGAAGAGGAGGGGTGACAATAAATGCATTACTAATAGTCATTTTCTACTAGTCACTCAACCACTTTCTCCACCTCTCTTCCTATCTTTACATGGTTGATGAATGCGATAGGGGTGTTAGGAATATTTGTGCTACCCCAGATGGATCTCCCACACTACTAGATTTTATCTTTTCCTTTCGTTTCATCTTTTTTGTTGTTTAGGGTTTCACTAGGGGCCGATGGAAGGAAGTAATAGAGGGGTTCAATGAAAGGCAATTTGAGCTTGGCTCTGAGTTAGGTGATGACGAGAAGATGAAGAGGAGGGATGACAATAAATGCATTACTAATAGTCATTTTCCACTAGTCACTTAACCACTTTCTCTGCCTCCCTTCCTATCTTTACACGGTTGATGAATGTGATAGGGGTGTTAGGAATGTTGGTGCTACCCCAGATGGATATCCCATCACATTTTGTTACAATGTCTGACCATGTACAAAGGAACATGAGATGAGATTTCTACAGGGAGGTGTCATTGAACCTGATGCAGCATAAACCTATCACTGCCACCAATTTATTATCTACCCACTAGATTTTTCTTCATCTTGATCATAATGGTATTGTAGTGAATTTATATCTATTTAGTATCCATAATTGTATTATTTTTTGACTTCTTAATTATATTTTTCGATAGAGATGAGAGAACAAGGAGGAGCGGAGGTGATCATTAGTGGGGTGTGGTCCATGATGATAGGATACAGTGGTTGAGTGCATAGCAAAAAATGATAGATGTTCCATTTTTTTTAATATTTAGGGTTTCACCTAGTAGGGGACAGTGGTAGGTAGTCATAGAGGGGCTCAATCATAGGCGATTTGGGTGACATAGTGAATGTATATCTACTTAGCATCTATAACTGTATTAATTTTTCACTGCTTAAATGTATTTTTCTATAGAGGAACAAGAACAAGAAAGGGAGGAGGTAATTATCAGTGGGATGTGGTCCATGAGGATTAAAAGGCCTCTCTAGTCATCAACCTTGCCTGTAAATCACGTCTACTACTATGTATGGTTTGGACTTGTATATGATAGATATAGACCTGGCCTTTTTAACATGTCTGACTATAATATATGCGATATGCATAATAGTGTGAAAGATCTGAAGGAGAAGTAGGTGTATGCATTTAGAAAACCCTACAAGGTGGATTTTCATATATGGACTTTTTGGGTGTAAAAAATGTGTGCAAGGCTCCTGATTATAGTGAAAAAAATGTTATGAAGGTTTTAACTAGGTGACCTACAACTATATAAAACATGTGAATGATCAAAAAACTAGTTGTTCAGTAGAATTTGTTCCTTATCTCCACTTGGAGGGCTCTCCGGGCCAATAGTCACTATCTCCCAAAGTTGTAATGTGTGTGAAATATTTATTATTTATTAGTCACTATGGAAACACAATATTTTTTGGTATTTAATATTAATGTTTTTTGTGCAAAACTTTGATTTCTGAGCATACATCACTTTACTAAAATCACTAAGAATTTGTGCTAACATAGTACTATTAAAATTGCTACTATCCACTTTCTTTGTAATCATGTAAAGTTTGAACTACTTGTATTTTTTAGGCTAAACACTAATTTTATTCCTTCTCTTAGTTGGTGAACGAGAACACCAATATAATTCATAATAATTCAATATAAGCTGTACAAAATGTGGGCAATGAAATGGCTTAAGTATTCACTAATTTAGAAGAGCTACTATATTTCTACTATTAAATAGAGAACGTCCTAGAATGGAAATTTTGATGTTGCTTCAATTTTTAATCCTTTCCACCTAAGTTTTCTTGTTTTCTTTAGAGATTTTGGTGCCATTTTTGAATAATTTAAACAACAGTCCCAAAATATAATTATAAATATTAAATAGAAAAACCAAAATAAGTTTACACAGTTCTACACAATGATTTGATATTTATCCCTTTTCTATATTATTCTCTGAAATTTTATATAAAATGGAGCAGCTCCAAAATAACTCTCAACCACCAACTTATAACACAAAAATACATAGATATATAGGGAGATCTTGTTGCCTCCAAAAGTAGAGTAACATTGCAAGCTTTAAACATAAATAAACTGAACCTGGACAAATAAATTTCCATCAAAACTAACTTTCTAAGGTAGAAGAAAATTTTATTAACACATTACTAAATACAAAATAGTAAACTATGAACTAACTAAGAAACTCTAGAGAGTCGTCCAGTTAACTTAGAAGCTATAGAGAATGATCTAGTTAACTTAGAAGCTGCTAAGAAAAGTCTAGTTGGCACACATTACTTTCCAACATACTCCCCCTTGATGCAAAGAGGAATCACAAGAAGATCTCGTAGCATAATTTATTGAGTCTTGGCAACAACCTCAATAAAAATATCAGCAAGTTGTTCAATAATCTTGATATAACATAGTTCTACCTCTTTTTGTTAGACCAAATCTCTAATAAAATGGTATTTCAAATCAAATTTCTTATTTCTACTATGATGCACAAGATTTTTGGCCAACTTAATAGTGCTCATATTATCACAAAAGATCATAGTAGGATAAAGTTTTTTTTCACCTATCTCTTCAATAACTTTATTGAGCCATAATGCTTGAGTACTTTCAGAGGTTACTACAACATATTTGGCCTCTGTGGAAGAAAGAGAAACTATGCTTTGCTTCTCTGAACTCTAAGAAATCGGTCCCAAACCCAATGACCAGAAGTAGATTTTAAATCATACACACTACCTCCCGAATCAGAATCACCAAAACCAACTACATTAAACTCCTTAGAACTATAGCAATGAATGCTGAAATCCAAAGTTCCTTTCACATACCTCAAAATTATTCTGGCAGCCTTCATATGTAACTTCAAATTTTTTTTCATATACATTGAAACAAGACAAACTACATATTTAATATCAGGCCTAGAGTGACTGAGAAACGTCAAACTCCCAACTAAACTCCTATAATTTGACCCATCTATTTTTCAGCATCATCTTCTATACACAACATAACTCCATGAGAAATTAGAGTGGAGAATGGTTTTCAATCAACAATATCAAACTTTTTCAATATCTCTAGCATATTTTTATTGACAACAAAATATTTCTTCCTTACTTTGATAAACCTCCATGCCTAAAAAATATTGCATAAGGCCTAAATCCAACATCTCAAATTATTTCATCATAGAACATTTGAATTTATATTTCATCAAAGAATTAATACACATATAAAGAAAATCATCAACATACAAACTCACAATAAAAATTTCATTACCTTATTGATTGTGGTAAAGGGTAGGTTCACTCATGCTTCTAGTAAAATCCATTTTCCTAAAAATACCCATCAATCCTATCATACCAAGATCTTGGTGCTTTCTTGAGGCCATACAAAGCCTTCTTCATCTTGTACACTTGATGATCTTTTCCTTACACTAAAACACCTTTTGGTTGTTCTACATAAATTTCTTCTTCTAAGTACCCATTAAAGAAGGCATTGTTTTACATCCATATGATGAATGGTGTAGTGCCTCTCTCGTTTGCGTTATACATTCCATCTTGATGGATATGAATTTGATGTTCATTATTATTATGTGATCATGTAGGACCCATGAGAGGTCTACATCTTTGGTGCAATGACTTATGTTGCTTCATCAGTAGTCTTTTAGCCATTATATCTGGTTATGTAAACCATGGTTCTTTGGTGGGTTGTGTACCTAATTTGATATGCCTTATTGTGGTTATGTATGTGTACCACTACTCCTATTTGATAGTTGAGATGACCTTATGATGTGGTGACTATTCCCGTTCTATGCATTTATACAACATTGTGAGATGCACCATATATAGTTGATTCTTGTGTTCATTTCGAGATGACTATTATGGTTTTGATTGATATCTAAATTGTGAGGTTTATGACGTTACGTAATATTTTGATTGTATCTATAGGATGATGCCTTATGATTATATCTAGGGTATTTTACATTAGAGTATATTGGGATAATATGTTATAATTAATATCATGGATTCATGTTATATTGTGTCTTATATGTTGTTGGATATTTTAGTAATTCCTTCCAGTGATATATGCTCATGTTGTCATGATATATTATTTAATGCTTATATTTAAATAAAATATTTTATGTTAATACAATGGTTATTTATCCAAAGGGGAAGATTCACTTCCCCTCCTTTCCTGTGTATTTTTTATGTTATAGTTAACACCCCCATCATACTTAGGTTGAATGTTCCTCTTGGCCTTAGTTGTCCTAGTAGTTGAAGGGCTAATAAATGGCTTCTTCTTGCCCTTTTTGCCATGATTCAAAGTAGAAGGTAATGTGATTTGAATTCCAGCATCAATCTCATTTTGAATCTTAGATTCATTAGAATGCATACCTCTCTATTTAGCAGAATGAGATTGGAAAATGGAGAAAAGGGATCTAGCTTTCTCCCCTGCAAAGCCAAAAGGCGGTGGAGAAAATTTAATAGGTACCTCATGTAGAGGAGAATCTAAATTCGGGGAAAGAAGACCATATTGATTTATTGAGGTTGGAATCTCTCCTTTACATTGAAACCAAGAGAGGGAAGCATCAAAACACTCAATAACCAAATTAGTAATATTATTATCCAAAACCACATTTTCTTTAGAAACAATATCTTGTACCTAGGAAACCAGTTGACTTGATGGTTTAATAAGAAAAGGATTTTCCGATAAAGGCACATCAAGGTTTATCAAAATGTTTGGAAAGCTAAATATTTGATGAAAGTAACCCAGAAGGCTATAAAGGAGGAGATAAGGTCTCAATCATAAGAGAGACAAAATCCATAGTGATATCAGTCAAAATGGAAGGTCTATCAATACACACAGACTCCTGAACACCTAAAGTAGTCAACTCGAAAGGTTGTAAAGGAGGACGTTGAATATCATTTAGAGGGGAGCCATCATTCATAATAGTTTCGATTGGGATTGGAGGAATGTTAAACTGAAATGAAGGGCTTTGGAGAGGAGACGAAGTAGGCTGAGGAAATAAAGGTTCAAAAGAGGGAACAAAAGCCTTAGGAGGATTAGCAGCAGACTGTCCTGTGTTTGTTGAAGGGAAAAGTCCTTAAAGTGCCTTTTGGAAATCGAACAAAAAAATCATAACCAATAGTAATTATTAGATTAGCTGAAAAGATGTCATCCCTAACAATTGATTGTCTCCAACAACCAAATGGATGATTGAACTTACAAGTATTTGAAATTATAGTAGTTTCGATAATGAACACACAAACCTTAGTGGAAATTGTTTTATCCTTTAAACACCTATCAGTCCTCACAAATGTACTGAAAGTGTTACCAAGTTCCTTTAGAATCCTCAAATCATTAAAATCATATGGAATATTAGGCAAAGAGAACTAGATAGGAAAGTCTTGGAAAAGAGTTTGCCCAGGTTGAAAGAATGTCTTCCAAGGAGATAGGAAAATAATATTATTTTTTAGGTTAAAAAAGGGTTTGGTTAATGCATGTTCTTTAGCCTCCACATTGTCAAAAATAATAATAAACTTATCTGTAGATAAGACTTGAAAATACATGATACCATGTAAATGTGTTCGAATTGATTTCTGCAACTTGGATAAAGAAATCGAGACCCCATACCTCTATAATGATACCACACTCTGTCAAATCAATGCCTCACAAAAATCATGGTATATTATCAATAATGATCTAAGGAATGGAGTTCCATACCTTTTTACCAAGAGAAGAAATGTGAATACCCTAAGTGTGATTAGACAATCTACCATCATTATTTGTTTCATTTAAGATTTGAGCATCAAGGGTTGTCAATGTAGTATTAGCCTCATTATTCCCCAATGCTCCCAAAGATGTATGTGATTTACATGCTACATCATGATAGTTACCAACAAGAGTTTTAGAGAGATATTTTTCCTTATTTAAAGTATGAATTACACCATCGCTTCCTAAATGACCAATATTGAGCTAATTAGGATCAACACTATTAAAACTAATATCATTTTCAATTGTACCTTCCAAACCCAAACTATTTTGCAAGTCACCCAAAGTCTGGGAAGAAATGATAGGAGGGTTTCAAAACTCTAATTTGTTAGGTAGCTGACGATAATGCTTCCTCCTACCATCCCTCACTTTCCTCTGTTTAGGCAAAGGAAATGCAGCCTCGGTATTAAAAATGTTTGTCCAAGAACTGTTATGAAAAATCCATTATGTATTTGAAGAATTTAGAGAAAAAATTATTTGATCTTTAGTCGTATTTCCAAAAAAACCCCTAAAATACTCTAATCTGAATGGTCGGCTGAAATCCATATCCTACCATTTGCCGCCCTCTGAAAATACCCATTGAGGTCGATAACCATATGCAACCAAAAGATTCTAAACCGATTTAGCTTGCCACAACGTGGGAGGAGGATCTGTTAGAGAAATATCATCCCACCTAGAATCATAGAGGTCTTCATTCTCATGTATCACCAAATATTTATCATTATTATTATAAAATGATAATTTTTTAATAAAAACTAATTAATAGTTTTAAAAAAAAATTCAAGTTTCAAATCTTCTAAAATTATTATATTTTTTAATAAATAAAATAAATTCTATAAAAATGGACAATTCATATATGGGTGGCTGCAAGAAGTTAAGTCCCAGTTTTGGGCAAAAAGTGGAAGTGTTTTCCTTGTTTATCAAATTTTTTGTCGATTGATGTCAAAATTTGAGGCACTTAGAGATTTAATCTCAAAACAATCCACTAATAGAAAATGTAGTTCTCGAAGACTAGTTTTCAAATATGTAATTTATTTGAATACCCACATTGTATAAATTATATTTTAGTAGGCATGATTGAAAACCCATTTTTCAAAATGCATGTTTCAGGACCACACCCCACATGTGTACAGCCTATTTTGAAGTAAATAAATGAATTTTTCTAAATCCTTCTGGGGGAAGGTACCTAACACATCAAACATTGGTCAGAATATTTTTTTCTTTGTTTTTTTAACTGAATATGTTTTTTTATTAATTTTTAATTGACTATAAAGTACATTTTTCAAAACCTATCGTGTACGACCACCATAATTTGATGGAAGTTTCACTTTTTGGGATTTTTTATTTTTATTTTGAAGAAAATGCTATGTAGACTGGGCTCATATAATTTATTTTTTCAAAAACCTAAAATCAAAAGAGTTATTAAAGTTTTAGTGAACCTTACTATTTTTAAGTTTAGGTACCACTTTTGATTAATAAATATTGTAAAAATAGTAAAATTTATCATATCACTATAAAATTTATATTTTTGAAATCTAGACAGCAAGAGCTCTAATGGGTTTTCGTTTCGTCAAAAATATTGATTAGAAAGACCCTCAAAAAATTATGGCAAGACAAAAACCTGGTATTCAAATGCCTTAGTCATTATTTTGGAGGTCCAAGCATAGGCTTGGTCCCACCAAACCTGTCTTGAACCAAAATCCAATGCAAAGGGTGGTCTTGTAAATTCAAATTTTAAAAAACGGGCACACTTTTAAAAATGTATACCTGTTTCTTAAATATAATAAATCGGCATGTAAAATGAGTTTCTTAAATAACATTTTAAATAAAAAATAAAAAATTAAAAAACGGGCACCCGTTTTGAAAAAAATGGGTACTCATTTTGAAAATGAGCACCCGTTTTCAAAAAAAATGGGCACCCATTTTTTGAATTTTGGATCGGGTGTCCGAGCCTAAGACAGGTGCCCATTTTTTTTTTAAAACGGGTGCCTGTTTCTAATGGCAGTTTTCAAGTCCACAAGACTTTCGCCGAATTGGTACCCAACTTCTTGTGCTTACCCATATTATACATCCTATTATGACCTAGAAACTATATATAATTTTAAAATAGGAATATAAAACTTTATATACTATAAAATACTAGGAGTTGAAGCTTGGGTGTTGAAAACCACTTTGTCATGACAAAAGATTGGGTTTTTAAGCTACTAGCACTTCAACATTTTTTATTTAAAGTTTATAATATCTCTATAGATTGGGTGATAAAAAAATTTACTATCCATAATATATATATCAAGATCTGTGTTCATCTTCTCATTAATTTGGTAGACATCCACCCACTTACCAAATTGACAGAATTGTAATTTGTTGATTTTGCAGTTGAGACAATAGATATGTTGAGGCTTTTGTCTTGAAAAGAAGGGTCAAATGGTTGTCTCTTTGTATGATTTTGTCACCACTATTCTGTAGGGTTGGCATCACAAATAGATGTCTTATTAGATGGTCGTTAAAAAAAATGGGCTTACGGCATACATAACAACATGTACCGTCTACAATGTGGGTAGATCGACGCATTTAAAATTTTTAGTGTGTGAAAAGGCGTTAAAATGAGTGGGCTAAATGGGCTTGATCATCTTTCACCCATAATAAGAAGTACCAACTATCAATTTCTCTTCCCAGGTACTTCTTTTCATATATGAAAATCATCTCCATACCTTTAGCAGCTCCATCAAAATTGAGCTTATGAAAACCCTCATGGGGATGGGACCATATGGCTTGCTCTAGAGATCAAAGATCATTTATTGGGCTGGAAACCATGACCAGGGAGAGAATGAAGTAAAGGCCAATTAGCATGAATGAAAAAGTCCCATCGAGAAAAGGCTTTAGACGAGTTAATATTTTTAATGTAATATGACAACATTACCTATGATATAGATTTTTCAATCTTAAAAATAACATCACACCAAGATGAATGTTTTTTTCCTAAATATCCTTTCATTATGCTCAGGCCAAATATTCCAAATTAGAATGAAAGGGGTAATCTCCCAAAGAGGAGAAAACATGGAAGACTTATATAAAAGGGTCCAACCCCTCAAATGATCACATAGATTGGTAACCACAACAGATTTCAGCCCCAATCTACCTAATAGTCAGTACCAACGGTCCAAAGAAAAAGGACAATGTAAGAACAAATGATTTTCTGAATCCATAAAGTAACAAAAAAGAGTAAATGGGAAGACAAGTGTAATCACCAATCTATCCAATCGTTCACCCAGTAAAACACTATCTTGAATATCCAACCAAGCAAAAGATCCAACCTTCGGAAGACAAGCAATCCCCCATAACAATCTAAAAGGTCAAGATTCAGAGGTATGAGTGAGGAAATTGGATTCATAACCAGACTTGACGGAATATTGTCTAGGAACCAAGCCAAATAAGATCAGCTTCCTGAGAAAAGAAAATAATAACACGAGAACTCAATTCCTTGCGTAGTTCTATGACTAGTCTTGTAACATCATTAAATTAAGACAAATCCTTCCAACCTATAGATCCATTATTAATATAGAAATAATGACGCTCTTCATTGCCACATACATTTTTTAGTGGAAATTCTAAAGGGGACCAATCCCAAATATGACACAAGGGTTTATGTCCATTCCAAGAGTCTCTCCAAAAATGAGCCTTGGATCCATTGTGAACAAGCCATGATAAAGAAGGAAGAAGTAGGTCCCTACAAGAACATAAAAATTTCCACATAGCATCTAATCACAAGGAAGAGAAAAAGTAGTAAAAGTTCTCTCCCAAGCATTGGAGTTTAAATATTTATCCCTCATGAGTTTTGCCTATTCCGAGTCAGGGTTACGGTATAACTTCCACAAAAGTTTAGCACCCAAAGCTATTTTTGAAGAGTAAGATCCCTGATACTAGCACCTTGGGAAGATTTAGGTGTGCAAAGCTTGTGCCAAGCCGACAAAGGAAGCTTTTTATTTTGTGACACATTTTATGCCCAAATAAAATCTCTTAGAATGGCCTAAAGTTCCTGAATGGAATGCTTAGGCATGTTTAAAATAGACATCAAATATATAGAAATAGAATTTAGGACCAATTTAATCCTAATTAGCTTTCCCAATAATGTTAACCACTTATGTTTCCACATGGAAAATCTTTTGAGAGAAGGATGAGATAACTTTACCCAAAATTGTTTCTTTTTGGAACCAGTATAGAAGGGAATCCCCAACAAGGAAATTCACCCAATGAGAAACCCCTAAAGTGATGTAAGCTATATTGGACCAAAGGGGAGACATTTATAAAGAAAATTTTGGATTTATTTGTATTAACCATTTGTCTGGAATCCATAGAATAATTATCAATAACCTCCTTTATGGTATGAGACTCAGTCATGGTAACTTGACCAAAGAGGAGTGTGTAATCAACAAATAAATTGTGAGTATAGGATTTATCCCCATCCTGAAGCATAATGCCCTTCCAAGCATCAATATACTTGGAATGATAGATCACCCTACTAACCCCTTCAGCCATCAATATGAAGAGAAAAGGAGATAAGGGATCTCCTTGTCAAATACCCCTAGAGGAAGAAAAGAAACCCCTTGGGGAACCGTTAATAATCACATAATATGTGGGTGAGGAAATGCATGAATATATCCATTTAACCCAATTAGCATGAAAACCAAATCTATTAAAGACACTTATCACAAAGTCCCAATCTTATCAGTCATAAGCCTTCATCATATCTCACTTTAGGACCATTTCATATTTATTTTGTAAAGAGACCGAATGCAATATTTCATTCAAGAAAGTATGGAAGCATTTAGGGTTTCTCTACTGGGAATAAAACCCCCTTGTTCCTCAAGTATAATTTTAGGGAGAATCCTTTCCAAACAGACTAATATTGCGTTTGTAAAGATCTTATAAAGCAAGCTACATAGGGAAATAGGTCAAAAATTTGCAAATGTTCTAGAATTTTCATTTTTTAGGACTCAAGGTAACCCAGGTGTTGTTCAATTCTTTCAACATAGTTTGATTAATTTTTGCATCTTACAAAGCTAAAAAGATGTCTTGTCCTATAAAATCCCAATATTTGTGTAAAAACAAAAAATGTAAACCCATCAGGCCCAAGAGCTTTATCTGGGGCCATGCTTAAAACAACCTCTTTAATTTCTTGTAACGTGAAAGGACTCATCAGCATTAAGTTATCAACTTACGACAAATATGGTGGAATATAATCCAAGATAGAATCTACATATTGAGTTTGTTGTTTAGATAGGAGGTTAATAAAGAATGAGACACCTTCTGGAGAAATAACATTTTCCTCGTCAAGCAATCCCGCATAGGATTCAATGCAGATAATATTATTTCTTAAATGTTTCAGTTTAGTAGAGGCATGATAAAATCTAGTATTTCTATCCCCATTAGCAAGCCAGGTTTCACGGGACTTAATTTTCCAATATACTTATTCTCTTAAGATAACTTCTTCTAATGCACTTGTGAGTTTTTTGTCTTGGGAAAAAGTTTAAGAATCAATGTCATTGGTGATAATGTAATTATTTAAAGTATTCATCTCATACTGTAACAGATTTTTCTCATGGAAAATGTTTTTAAAGTGGCTAACATTCCAGTCATATTAACCTTTAGAAGCTGCAATCGTTTGACCAATTTGCAAAGATGAGTTCCCTACATCAAAGGAGAATTCTCCGAACAATATTTAAGGAGGGGGAGAAAAGAAGGATCTCTGAACCACATCACTTCAAATCTAAATGTACCTTTTTGGTGGGAGAAAAATTCTACAATATCTACTAAAATTGGGAAGTGGTCAGATCCCGTGAATGGAAAAATAGAAGAGTAGTTATCCTTGTTAATGTTTAGCCAATGATCAGATAGGAGAAAAAAATCAAGACATTATGCTATATGACAGAAATATTCTCTACAGTTTCTCCATGTGAACCAACCTAGTTTACGGGAAACAACAAGTAAACTAAAATCAGAAATAAACTAATTGAAATCCATCATAACTTTAGGTGAGGGAAAAATAACTCCAATTTTCTCATTATTATTTAGAACCACATTGAAATCCCCCCCCCCCCCCAAATTGAGTAACTCTCCATGTAATGCCTTAATCAATTCCCCAAGGAGATTCCATAACTTGTTATTCTCAATAAGAGATGTAGGACCATAAATATTAAAAAAGCAAACTGAAAATTTAGAATATCAGCTTTCAACTAATGAAAGCATCCAATATTTACCCTTAGAGATAGATTCCACTGACACCTTATTAGGATCCTAGAGAATAGCCAGGCCTCCCGAAGATCCATTCGCAGAAGAAGACAAAAAATTCCCCATTTTCCATGAAGAAAAAAGAGAGGAGGTAGCCAAATGAGACATTTTAGTTTCCTAAATGAGTGCAATATCAAATTTTGAATTCAACACTTGAATCTTAATGAGTCATTCCTTGTGTTAGCAATTTGTATAAAAAAATTTCAAATTTCAAAGTTTTGGTCCTTTTCCTATGTGTTCTGGTTCAAATTTTATGTATCTTCATGTGAAAAAGTCAATTTTGTGGTTAAGTCTTCAAATTGCCTTGTTCCAAGTTTTAGTCGCACACCCGTGCTGATATTGTAAAGTGTCTTTCTAAGTAAATGAGTGAGTGACAAGTCATTTTGGCATGAATCATGTAGTCGCGGTCATGTTTTGTTAAGTCAAGTTAGGTGTGCGAGTAAGTGACTTGGTTGTTAAATGGTGTTAATCGCGCAGTTGCGATGTAATTTTGAAGTCAGGTTATTAGTTCACGATTGAGAGAGTTGGAAGTATTTTGTATGTTTCTCACTCACGAGGGATTAAGTTCTGTGTTAAAAGGTTTAGATATTCAGCGATGAGTTAAGTCTTTGTGTATCGCACAGTCGCGGCGGTCTTAGGTATTTATCTTTTGGTCAGCGACTGAGTGAGTGATGTAAAAGAGGTTTAGTCGCTCACCTGGGCTAGGTTTCAGTGCATATCATTTGAGCCTGCGAGTGCGCGAGGGAGTCAAATTTTTAGACGTTGCCCACTCACCCAAGTCTTAACTATTGTGTTTTTTGCAGTGCAAGTATACGATGCAGTATGTTTTGGTCATCAGATGGCCCTTGTCACTCAGTCACATAGGAAGTATTTAGTGTTTTAAAGTGTGTGAGTGCCTGACTAAGAGATCAGTTTTGTTCTCACTCACTCGCCAAGGATTTGCAGTTTGAAATGATGAGCTTGCAAGTGCGTAATGATAGAAAGAAAAAAATCTATCACCCACTCACCCATGAATAAAGTCAAGTGCGAAGATAGTAGCTGGTGTGCGATTAAGAGAGCATGTTGGCTAATGATCACTCGTAGACAATGTGTTGGTTAAGATTTCAAGCCCGCGAGTGCGCGATGAAGAAAATTGAAAGTTGTCGCTTAGTCGTCCGTGATGAAAATTAAGACAAAAGGGATTAGCGAATGAGCGATTAACACATTTTGAAGATCTGGTGAAGGCACTTGCTCAGTCGCTATGGATTCATTCATAAATAAATTTTGGCAGCGAGTATGTGACTATGATGGAAAAGGGTCATCTCTCACTCGCTAATGTTTATAAACTAAAATATTTTGTAGTGCAAGTGAGCGACCAAGTAAAGTGCATAATGAAAATGGTCATCGCTCACCCACAGAGGTATAAAAAATGAATCAGAAAGGAATAGCGACTGTGGGACAAGAAAATAATACATGATTGTTTTGAAAACTGCTCACTCACTCAGATCCAAGCATGATAAGTTAGAGGTCAGCGGGTGTGCGACCAAGGAGTGATTGAGCGATGAATGTGCACTCACTCACTCACAAGGTTTCAAGGAAAGTAAAGTTTTGAGCAGCGAGTCCGCGATTAATAAAAGGAAAAGTGATGCCACTCGTGCAGATATAAGTGCAAAAGATAAAGAGGTAGCGAGTACATGATCACCAAATGATAAAGTTGCCAATTAGGCCATCGCTCAGTCGCAGAAGACACGAACCAAAAGAAAAATAGACCATGAGTGCATGACTGGTTGTAAGAAATGTTCTTTTCTCTCACTCGCAAGGACAATTTTGAATATAAGAAAGGTACAGCGGGTTAGAAACAAATTGACAAGTGTCTTATTTCAAGCTTACAAGTGCAAAAAGAGAAAAAGTGTGTACTCTTTTCCAGCAAGGATCATACAGTGTGAATTAATGGTAGCATTAGTTACAGAGAGATGATTGTGTGACATTGTAAGTGTGAGAATTTGGCATTCAAGTGGACAAGACACCGATTTGATGGCTATAAGTATGAATGATTGAGTTTGATTTTGTACAATTCTCATTTCTGCATTCTAAGATTTTCTCTGAGAGCAATAGAGATTGTTTTTCTGAGATAGCAATTTGAAAAGGAAAGATGAGTCAAGCTACTACCAGTGCTGCCTCACAGGGGTATGAAAAGAAGAAGGTTGCAGCAAAGAAATATATAGAGGAATTTGTTGATTTTCTGCCTAGGACATCAAACGCAAATAGTGTTAACTGGGATGAGTGGAAGTATAGATGGTGTCGGTGTAGAAATCATGTCACTATAGGCTACTCAGGTAATACTCTATTTCATTATTTCTGGAACAATAGAGTTAAATTTGTCCCAATTTGTAACCCCTGGGATTTAAACATTGCCCAATTAATTGTGCCTGATATATATGTGGACATAAAGTTAATCAGGGAATTGGCTAAGAATTATTTCCAAGTAGCTAGGGTAATTAGGAAAAAGAACAAGGAATCCCTAGTGCATATCAATAGGAGGTCAGTAGCATAGGTTTTTGGGATTAATCGTGCATTATGCACATAAATTGACCTAGAAAAGATAAAGGCAGACTATAAGAAGAGGGAGAAATTAATTAAGAAATATGAGATGCCTCGATTCATGCCTAGAGTAGAAATAAATCTGGTGATAATCACAAATAATGTTCAGTCTCCTTTTGATTTATATCTTTTTCACCATTATGTCAAGTGCACAGTGTATGACCTGAGAAAGGTGTTAGGTTTTGATGGGGATTCTACAATTTCTGCGGACCTACTAATGATGGCTATGAACATTCAACATCCAGAGGTCAATTCAGACTATGACTATGTGGGGTACCTAGTTGAAGCTATACATGTAGCGCTGGTAGATATACAGAATAATGTCCCTATCCCAACTTTTAAACATTATTCTCATCTGATGCTTATGATTCTATTTTACAACAAGGCCTCTGTGGATGAAGAACTGCAATTTTTTGATTTAGAATATGGTGTCAGCATGCCAATTCAAAGGTGGACCCTGGTATGGGATAGTTCCTCTATAAATTCATCTTTTGTATGTTTCTCTAATTAGATTGCAGATCCAATCTTTGATTTGCTAGGAGCTGATAGGGAGAGATTTCCAATTGAGGTTAGGAGAATTATAAGGTCTTATCAGTTTGTTGAGAAGTGGCCAATCACTCGCAATTGGGGAGATTTCTTTTTCTTTGATAATTTCACTATCATTAGGGTATATGGTTGTTCTCAGCCTCCTCATATTCTCCCTAAATTTGTGCCTCTTAGAATTGCATTTTTAGAGTTTGTTTGGAAACTTACTTGGGTTGATAAAGAATTCCTGGAAGGACATAGGAGGGGTACTTTTATCCCTAGATTATGGGTGTCTTTTGATTTTTCTATTGGGAAAAGAGTATTTGATTTAACCAATGACTTTCTAAAGTAGTATAGAATATCTACAGTTGTTGCTAGATTTTGTGACCCTGAAAATTTTATAAAAATAGCTCTGAAAGGTATGTTTTCTTGGGTAACTGTCAGAGATCATGAGCCTCTAGATGAGGAAGATATTGTGAGAAACATGTTAGAAAAAGATGAAGTCCATGAGAGAAGAAGGAAGTGGAATGATCTTTTTAGGGAAGAAGTTTAATGGAAGGAATCAGATAAGACTTTTTCTGGTTTCTTCCCTGACCTCCCATACTTGAAGAGAATGGAGGAAATGCTTAAATCTTATGACACTTTGATGGCACAAGGACCATAGTTCAGTGCTAAGGATGCACAATCTCAGAGATCCCCGATTCATGTTGCACTACATGACCAGGAACATCAATAAAAACAACAGGAACATCAGGAACAACAAGAGGAACACCACCAAGATGAAGAAGAAGTTGGTGAAGAGGCTACTTTTGCTAGAGAGACACCCAAGAAAAAACAAAAAAAAAGCACAAGAAGGGGCAGGATAGGAAGAGCTTGGCCAAGGTTGTGATAATAGGACACGATAAATATTTTAGAAAGTTAAAAATACAATTGCAGAAGGAGCCACAAGCTGAAGGTCAAGGTGACAAATAGATGATACTGTTTGGAGAGGCTGATGAGAGGGTGATGATAGAAAATGAATTCATGAAAGATGATGAATTCATAAAATATAAAGAGTTCAAGAGCTTCTTAATCAAAATGAAGCAAAAGGACTTGAGACAAAGTCTAACCACAGGTGAAGAAAATGCAGATAAAAATGAGGAGATTGTAAAGACACTCCAGGATTATGATCCTAAGAGTGAATTAATCACTGTGGAGCAAGCCAAATTGCTGGTACAAAATAGTGGACTACTATTGATGCCTGGTTGGGACTTACAGTCCACATTTATTATAGATCAAATCATAAGGCAGGAAGACCCTCTGATGAAAATAGAGGTTGAGATTGATGAAGTTTTGAAAGGACCAAGATTTGATCCTAAATCCAAGACTCTAGCTATCTGGTCATTGGCCCCTGCTACACAAAATCCTCTATTCATGACCATAAGAGAGGAAAAGAGAGCAGATAGGATGATTTGGAATTTGCAAAACACCAGTGACACTGAGATCGCCCAGCTTATTACTCAGGTGTCTTTTATGAATTTGGCAAAGACAGAGGACTTGTCTAAAAGATATGAGACAACTTTTGGCCAAATGATGGCCCTAGCAAAAAAGCATGAAGAGGTGGTGGTTCATAACCACACATTGGAGGAGCAAACTACAAAAAATTGAAGGAAGAATTGGAAGAAAACAAGAGAGCAAAGAATCCAGCTCCTCAAGAAATATCAAGAGTTCAAAACAGATGCTGCCACAAAAGAAGATTCAACAATGGTAGAAGGCCGGTCTAAAGAGTCACTAGTACATTTGACCCTAAATTTTGACCTAAATTTCCCACCATGCATTACATTTGTTTTTCTTGGTCAGAATATGGAAGGAAAAGTTTGATTTTTTTTTTAATCCATTCCCGTGTTGGTCAGAATTACGACAACCAGGACATTTTGTCGTAATTGTGACAAACACGATCAATATAACTTAAAAAAAGGTTTCATTTAAATTCATTGTGATCATGCAGCAAAGAAGAGTCGAAGGAGGGCACGAATAGAAGGTAAACACATATGGGTTGAAGTGATTCAACCAACACCATCTGTGCATGATCAAACAGAAGGCAGATATTAGGTTGGTATCGATGAACTTATAGACTTACATGTGTTCTCATTCTATTTGTATTGTGTCTATTTGGCATTAAACTATTTGTCAATTTGCAAGGGCTGGAAAGAATGACCACAAGGTAGTGAGCATGGATGTTTTCATTTTGCATAGGACTGAGAGAGCCACACTGTGATCTTTTTAGTTTCCATTTGGGTTGTATCTATTTTGGCCTATTATGGTTTTGTTTTTTGTGATTGAAGGAGTTATAGGGTTTAGCACTAAAGTTGTTTTTGTCTTTCTTTTCTTTAACCTACAAATTGTTGTTTGTTGTATGCATTTTGCGTTGACATTTCATGAGAAAGGCCACCAATAGAACCCTCACTACAACTATTAAAAATAGTTTCAACAGAAACTTATTCATAGAAAGTCATCTTTTTAGTTGGTGATGGTGCTTCGCCTGTAGGTTCTTTTGCCTGTTACTATTTTTTTTTTTTGGTCTAGCCCTGACGATTAATTTTGGTCATTGTTTATGAATTGATCTATGTATATTGTATTAAAATTTCATGGGTGAGGACCACAATCAAACCTCATTTCTTATTTGAAAAAAATGTTTCAACAGCAGCTTGTTCATAGAAAGTGCAGAATATCAGAATATTCTCTTTGCAAAACCTTCTGTTTCCTAAAGTTATACTTATGGAGCATATAGGTCAACAAAACTCCATGAATCCATAGAAAGCTTATGTGGCTGTATGACATAATTTGAAGCCTCCACGAATTTGAATATGGGACGGTGTAGAGCTCCAGTTAGCGGAATTTAAAGCCACAGACATTTATGATCTCTCCATTGAATCCACTAATTCAAATTCCAGCGACCCTAAGAATTTGGTGTTTCCCTCTGAATTTGAAATCCATGGGTTTCCAAAAATCAAAGCAAGGGAAAGGCAAATAACTCAAACCTTTCCATACTTATATAAGTCTATAATATTGACGAGACATTTTTTGAGTCATAATACAAGGATGCCCCTAAGGCATTGTAGCCAATTCCTTGGGTTTCTGTGTGTTTAGGTTACCTCTCCTGCTTGTGAGTTGGTACAACTTGATTCATTTTTTTGAATGTATCTATAGAAATCTTTCAGGTTAGTATGCTTAGAACTCAACTTCAAATTGCGAGTTTAATGTATGTATTTCCTATGTAGCTTTTTGCATTTATCAAAACAATAATGTTGTGGCAATATATCAATAAGCTACTACCATAGTCTTTGAAGAACACTATAATAAAATAAAATATATGGATATAAGATTGTAGACATAATGATTCTCTGCAGATGAGATTTTCTCTTCTTTTTTTAAGATAGATATAATGAATTCTCATCTGCTAAGTGTCGCAAACATCCTGGAAACTTAGAAATGGCATCAGAAATGTGATATAGTCTTATTGTCTTGCCACTTGAAATGTGTTCTTAGAACTTAGACATATGGCTTATAAATTACTATTATTGAAAACATCAGAATAAAGAAATTAGTAACACTATTTATTAATTTTATGGCTTTTGGCAAATCATACATTGATTGGTAGGTAAGAAGTTAAACTAAGATCAAAGACCAAGTTAAGAGGGTCCATATCTTTAGAAACACTTTTTAAAAATGGAGATTAGAATCAGATCATCAAAAACTAAGGAAAATTGTATCATGTAATTCTCTTTGGATGCTATTGAACTTAACATGCTGGATAAAAAAAAAATTTAGATTGCTTTTCTTTCAATAATGTATAGCACTTGATCTACTATGAAATGAGTATAATTTTATCCACACCTTGGATAGCTACATCTTCCCCACTCACATAAATTTACGTGGCATGACAAAGAAGATCTTGTGGATTAGTGGGATAGTCATAAGGTATAATCACTCCATAGTCTAAGCACAATCAGGTACACAGACCATATGTTGTAGGCTAACCCAAAGTCTAAGCACAATTATATGCTCTTATGCATAGATCAATAGCCATCCATTGTAGACCTTAAAATACCTTTCATTTGTTCCTTTCCTCACATTAAATTTTTAAACAGAAAAAGACCTAGAATATCTAAAGTTCTAAGATTAAAATTAGAATAGGATTAATACATTGTACCCGAGTTCTGATGGTAATTTCCCACAAGTGCTACACTGAACTAAATCTCCATCATGATGTTACCATAGGTATGACATTTAACATGGAATTATTTGAAGATCCACAAGACACCACAAGGCCTCATTCACCCCCAATCCAATTCCAAAGGATTGAAGAGGCAGAAGACTCTTGAAGGAGAATGAAATCCAATCATCTTTTGGTGAGAACAAGTGGTCAATATTGGAGACCTGAACTCGATTCTCTGATGGCTACAAGGGAAAACAAAATCCCTATGGCCCTAAACATGAAGAAGTAGGATGCTCAAAAAACATAGTTACCTTTGACAAACCAGGTCTAGAGAAGTCTTTGGTGCATCTATAGCATAGTGCCTTCTTTGCTAAAAGGACTAAACTTTGGCCATCAATACTTTGCTTCTAGTGCTAGTGTAAGGATTAGTGGGGTGAGGATTGGTCAGACAATTATGAAAGAGTCAGCATTAGAAGGTAGCCCTGTTAACTCCATTTTTTCTAGGACTCAATAGATTTCTCAAGGATATTTCTTTGTACTTGAGGTAAAAAATACCATACGGGGTATTATTTTGATAATGATTAATCATTGTTGGTGACAAGATCATGAAATATCCTACAGTCCAAACAAAGGTGAATTATTGCCAACATTTTGATTAGATATTATAAACTAGTTAGAATGATATGATATGTAATATGGGATGATAGGAAGTAGTTATTGACATAGAATTTAATACTAGTTGTTGTCAACATAGATATTAATGTTGACACAACTTGGTAAGTAGTTGTTGACATAGAA
>MU223575.1:311559-322613 GCA_018584345.1 Thuja plicata | reverse complement strand
AATTACAAGCCAAGGCTTGGTTATAGGTGGTTATCCCCGCATCTGCCGATGGTGGATATCCTTAACCAGAGATGGCATCTTCATTCGGCCACTTCCCACTGGAGCTCTCACTTTCACACCATCTGGATAGCCATTACAGAGCCCAAGATGGCTCTTTTTGCTTGGTGTCTTTTGTTTCAAGGTCTCCCAGTCGGCCCTAGGCTCAAACATCTGGGGGTTCATGACCCTCGATTTCCTTTTTGCGGTCACCCTAAGACATTTTTGCACATCTTCTGGTTCTGTAAGAGAGCTCAACAGTATTGGCAGTGGATTCATGACTTTTTTAAGCCATTTCAGCCTGAGCCTTTTTCTTGGCATATGATTGTCTTAGGAGATTCTCCTAGACTTCCCTCCAAGTTTACCCAGATTTGGCATACTTTCAGGATGGAGATTTTGTTTAATATTTGGAAAGATAGAAATGCTGTTATTTTTTCTCACAGCTCTCTTGATACGAATGTTGCTTTGTTTAACAAAGATTGTATATGTAATAATGTTATGATGCAGATTCAAGTTCAAGCCAATAAAGTGGCTCTGGAAGTGGCTCACCTATAGGAGCTGCTCAATCATTGGGGCAATGCTCCCTGCAATGTTGCTCGGGTTCCTCTGGATGCCCTTTCTGCTAAGGGTACACCTCCCAGAGGCCGTCGCCACGGGTGCAGCTCTTCGGCGCGCCGCTCGCACACTCCACGGTCCCAGGCCCCTCATCACCACTCTCTGAGGGGATGGCGGCCTCATTCAGCTTCTCCGCCTCCTCGGCCTTCTGGGTGGGCGCCAGCTCCAGCACAGTCTGCCCCTCCTGATGCTCCTGGTGCTCGCCGTGGTTGGGATTGGCCTCTTGCCACCTCTTCCAAGTATCCCCGCCTGGCTCTTGCTATCTCCCCACCCAGGGCAGATGAAAAAGAAAAACAAGAAGATGATAATGATGGTTGGTCGCTTGCTGACCCTCCTGTCAATCCCACTAAGGCATGGGGATCGGATGATAAAGATCCTCCACCTTCTGCTACTTCTCTTGCTGCCTAATGGCTTTATGTTTTTTTGATGAATAGTTTTCATTTCTGGCTCTGCTGTGTGAACTCTGCGGGGTGATTTCTATGTCTCCCGGTCCCTTTTTTGTGGATATGTAACTTTAATATTTTTAATAGAAAAGGCACTATTCATCAAAATATAGTATTGCCTCTTTTAAAACAACGACATCATTTATTCAAATTCTTTCTTATATTCACAAGCATAACACATTTTGAAAATATATATATATATTAACTTTCTTTAAAAACATTGATAGATTGTTATGAATAAAATGATTAAGTCAAATGTATAATCCTCCACATAATATATTTTATCTTTTGTTTCTATAACCAATATGGATTAGAGATTTGTGATCTAATAATAAAATATGCATAATTCCATGTAATTCCATTAGGATTAGATGAAAGCATCATATAGGACTTCAAAAGCATTTTAATTGTAATTACATCATGTTTTTAAGGAGAGAAAAGTTACAAGATCAGGTGCTTAAATTTCTTTATCGAAAAAGAGTGTTAATAAAATGATTCAAGGCAAAAGAGGATTTCAAAATATTAAACCACAAGACATATGAAAGTGAATGATAATACTTCAATAAGAGAAAAATGGTAAACAACAGAATCTATGAAATACAAGTATGTGTAAATAGATACTTCCCTAAACGAGAATGGATGTAAGTCACTTTGTCAACATGGGTTCCACCATTGTGCAAGGCTCAAGAGCCAGCTAGTGCCGCCGAGATTGCTTCAATGGCAAAAGCAGAAATCATGTTTATGCGATGCCTTCTTTGTGTAGTTTGTGCAGTACTTTGTTGGGACCATATGCATAAATGTGATTAATAGAGGGCTATTGTAGATAGTGAAACTTTTTTAGAATTTCATGTAGATACGTTAGACATATTTTGATAAAACCACCCTTAGATAGTTGTAATATGTATCTCCTCTCATGCAATTATAAATCTTGTAGGTTTGGGATCATGGATATTATGACCTTAATATCTTACAAGAATTGGTTCTCCATCGTAGTTACGAGCCGTTGGGTTTAATGAAAATAATAATAATAATTGGAATATAGTCATGTGTATTATTTAAAGTTATGCTATGAAATGTTACAAGGGAATAGTGATTATCGAAGCCTTGATGTCTCACAATGTAGAAGCACCCAAAGAAAAATGTATTACTACTAAGAGAAACAATCATATTACCATATCTCTCTCTTCAAGGGTGGGTTATTCATTACTACCATGTCATGTTGTATTCACTTGTATGTAGCTCTAATTATTTATTGTTAAAGTTAAAGTTAAACCTTAATTACGATGTCTCTGCGAGTTACGTAGGCAAGGCCATCTATGATGAGGCCCCAAGGCATTAGGTCTGGCCCTTAGGTCTTGTACTTTTGAGTTCTTCTTTGATATTGCCACCCGTTACCAATATTTTACATATTTTGCATCTCTTTATGATACTAATTTTAAATACCTTATGATTGATTTAGCTAAGTTATTGATGTAGCTTATCTTACAATATTGTATGTAATAAACTATGAATTTTATATCAGGAATATAGTTGTGTAGCCGTATATACAAGTGTAGGAAATAGAGAGGAAAGGAGAAGTGTATGGCCTGACTATGCACATGCATAATTGTAGATGAGGATCAGTAATAGGGTGCCATGCATTGCTTAGATCCTTTGGATCTAACCCCATGTTGACCTTCCTTGTAGGTTCTAGATCATATAGGAGCATATTAGATTCAACCCTGACTCAAGACTTCAATGACATCAGGCAGTGATGCAAAATTTACTGTCTATAGTCGTTGTAGTAGCATCAGGCGTCAACTTCAGCACAATATGATCACTAGTCATTGTAGCAACATCAGGTGCCAACTTCAACAACGCAACTTAAAAGTAGAAGACATATAGCCATGTCTAGTGATCATATTGTGCTAAAGTTGGTGCGTAATGCTGCTGCAACGACTACAAATAGTAAATTTTGCATCACTACCTGATGTCATTGAAGTGTTGACCCAGGGTTGAATCCAGTATGCTCTTGTATGATCCAGAACCTACAAGGAAGGTCAAGTTTTTTTGTATGCCTTCTAACACTATATATTCTACACAGTTGCACATGCATTCTTGATTCGGAGTGGGAAAATCTTATTTTGGAGGAGGGAGAGAAGCCAAACACATAAAGAACATGCACATAAACACGATAGCTGGGAAACATAAATATAGATATCACAACAGCTGAGAAACATAAATGTAGATATCACAACAGCTGAGAAACATAAATGTAGATATCATGGTCACAATTTTTTGGAGACACAACATAATTCAATGGTATACCTATATGATGCAACGCAACCACTACTCCTCCAGTTCGAAGTTGGCACTGTACGATCCAAAAACCATAGATAAGGAATAAATTTAGAGAGTGGAGGTATATTCTTTCAGTCATTATGGCCCTCCTCCGCTCTCTAAATTTATTCCTTATCTATGGTTTTTGGATCGTTCAGTGCCAACTTAGAACTGGAGGAGTAGTGGTTGTGTTGCATCATCTGGGTATACCACTTAATTATGTTGTGCCTCTAAACAATTGTGACCATGATGCCTACATTATGTTTCTCAGATGTTGTGTCCCAAGATCCCTCATGACCCTTTATGACCCTTTACAATCCCTAAGAATACATCTTAGAGATCTTAAAGTGTCGTAAAGGGTCATAAGAGTGTCCTAGGAGGGGCCAGATGAGCTTCCACCTTCACGTGGTTGGCCTTGTTAAGTAGAGAATATTAAAGTATTCTCGAAACCAAGTGAAGCTCAAACTAACATACCTTCATTATTTAATCAATGCTACGAGACACATGGAAGATGTGTGATTACTGAGGGGGTTTTCATTGATTGACTACGTAGGCAGGGAAGCACGCGTGGCACCATTGGAGCTTTCATATTTGGGATTTTATCATTCTACCTTTATGAGATAAAAACATTGAGCTTGTGTGTACCATTTTAATATTTACGTTGTGTATTTTTTTTTATTTGGATCATTCTATAATAACATATGTTTGTTCATTTTCTGATAGGAGAATTATAAAAATCAAAATACACACTTTCGAAAGTGAATGCTAATTAATTAATTGTAAAACCTCATAGATTCTATATCCTTTCATTTTGATCTCATATAACAGGTGAATCATGTATTTGTGGTAGATTTGGTTTCATTCTTCTATTTTATATTTCAATCTCCATTGATAAAGGAGATATAAATTTTGACTCAATATTTTCATCATCACGTCTATTTATAGAGAAATTGGTTACAAACCCATCAATAATATATATATATATATATAAACCAAAAATTAGTATTGGTCACTTTTTTGATGTTTTAATATTAGTAGGTTCGACGAGAATGCTATCTGTTCGACATCAATTTTGACAAACTTTGGTCACAAAAGAGACACACTATGTTTGATGTTTCAACAAGTCTGCTATGTGTTCGACGTTGATTCTGACCAACTGTGGCGTAATTTCAACGAACGTTGGTCGCTTAGATAAAAGTTTTGATCTGCAATTCTTCCAGCTTCAAGCAATTTTTTTGATGAAGATTTAGTCGCTAATTCAACCACTAAGCAGGTCGATATGTCGACAATGGGTTTTCCTGTCAAATAATTGATGAAAAAAGTTTGACGATAGTTTTTGTCGTCTATTCGACCAACGGGTGTCAAAAAATTGACTAATCCTTGTAAAAAAACAGGGTAAAATTTACTAGTGAGTTGTCAAAAAAACAAAGTATAAATATCATGTCTATCATATTGCCCATACTTCAACATCAAACAAATGTTTTGAAGCAAAAGACTGATATAATACATGCATTGTATGGCTCACTGCAAGAAGCCTCAAAGATAGCTACTAAAGCTATGACATTCTTGGACCCTACATTAAAGACTTGGTCAAGAAGAGACAGGCTGATGGATAAACTAAAGACAAACATGTTATACAGTTATGATTTTCCTGAAAAAACCACAGAGACCATTGACATGATCAATGAAGTGAATAATACCTATGGCTTCTTCAATGGGAAAGTTGAATTAATAAATAATAAATTGTAGTTATTTGGTGACCAGTGCCCCCCATTAATCCCAAAAATCTATGATGAAGCTTGCACCTTAAAGCCACAATAAAATTGGATAGCTGAGTTTGATGGGATATTTAAGGTTGAACAGATGAAGCAGTGCCTGAAGAAAGATAATGAGGCTAAATATTGCAGTGAACTGATTGACAACCTCTTCAAGGTTGAAAGAGATATGGCAAAATTTGTGTCTGAGGCTAGAACAACCATTGATGCCAGGTGGATAGAAGTTGTTGCTAAGCTAGAACAGGAAAAGAAATTTGATTGGCCCACCTCCAAAGAGGTGAATAGGTGGGAAGAAAAGCTGAAAGGATAAGGAGGATATTGTCAAACTACAACAACAAACCTTGTTCAGACTTTGCCAACTTTTGCCACCCGTTTTCTATTATAACTTTTGTTTTTATGTTAGTTGCAAAATTTGTTGTAAAAGAGTTTGTAAATATTTCCCATGTAGTCCATAGCTTGTTGCATCCTTAGTTATAAAAGTATTCCAAGACTACTAGAAAAAGGATAGCCATTTTTCATTTGGGAGTACAAGTTTAATTGTATAAACTCTGGTTTAAGACCAATATATTTTGAGTAGGGTTTTGAAGTTACTGTAGAATGTAATAGCAATTTTTATTATGAATACAAATGAAATCCATCAATAGTTTCTGAAACATATGATGAGTATTATTTCTTCATTATGGTGTTCTGAATTTTATTTAAATTAAATTTTCAAGGAATGTTCAATTTATACATCTGTTAGGCAGATTTTGAAATAATTTTAGGGTTCTTTCAAGGAAATATTAAAATTGCCTTAGAGTTGTTTCAGTGAAATTCAGGGTTTATAATGAATTTGATGAATTAATTTGTTATATGTGTGAGGATAGATATATAAGGTATATCTATGTTTATGTCAGATTCTATAGTTGTCTTAAATTCTTGTTCACGAGAAAATTGGTTAAAGTTATTCAGAAGTGACTCCACACCCTAGGATTAAGCATTGGTTTGTTTTCCATTGAATTAGGTGACTATCGCTATAAAAGTGATCTTTATCTTTACGTTTTGATCTACCAAGTAAATATTGCAGAGGTTAATCCCTATGATTCCATTAATATCTACTGGAATAATTTAGTGATTTGATTGTTCTAAGTTAGAAGGGTATTCTCGCCTGAGTTTATGGAGCTCAAAGTGTAGAGGGTTTAAAAACCCTATTTTTGTCATTCTATATCTTGCTTGTGTTGGCAAGTGATAAAATTGGGAAATGTGATACAATTTTTGGCTGTCATTTATGGAAACACATCTAGGTTTAAGATCGATTGTTTTGAAGTTAAGTTTTTGTATGTCTAAAATTGACTAAGTACAGAAGCAGAGATACAGTATTGTTTTGGATGTCGAAGACAGAGATCAATGAATTAAGGCATGCGAGCTTAGTGAAAGATAGTATGAGGTATGTCTAACATACACCTAAGATCAATTTTGATTTGGTTAAGTTTATGATGATTTATGAGGATTTGAAGACTAACAGACAGCAGAGAACAACAATACAGAGTAGTTGGATAGAAGTGAAGAATAAAGGAACAAGACTTGGACCCCTAGAAATCAAAGACATATTTTTGTTGTTGATAGTCTACACTTTTACTATGCAAGAGCACTCACTATACATTTAATTTTTACTATATTAATTGTATTATGTAATGAAGGCCGACTTGACAATGTTTGTAATATTTATTCTGAGAGTCGACTTGGTAAAGATATAAAGTATATATCTAAGGTATTTTTGAGAAAGATATGTGAGAGAGTTTTTTTGAGTTGTGAGAAAGGGAAGGATATGTAGAGCAGACATGCAAATGGCAGAGCAGAGAATGAAAGAGCTATAAAGAAACTATCAAAGCATTTGTGATGCTTGTTTTTGTTCATCACTGAGAACATTTTGTAACAGAATTACATTGTAAGAGTTGTAAGCTCATTGGCCCCTAATAGGGTGTTGTGAACCTTTAATAGGGTTGTTATTCCTTTAACAAGGAAATGTACTATGTAATATTCATCTCCTAATAGGGCTAGGTCTCCTAACAAGGACATTATACTTTAGTGCATGCTTGTGAGTATCATCCCCACTTGGATTCTCCCTTGGCCAGGGTTTCCTCATAAATAAATCATGGTGTTATAAGTTCTATGTTATTTTTTTATGTTCTTTCCTTTACTGCAATTGTATGGTTAATGTTCAAGTGGTTGAATAATTTAAATAACTGTTATAATACTGATTCACCCCCCCTCTCAGTATTATCCAATCCTAATAGCTTGGTTAGTGTCTGGGATAAATAGAGCAAGCTCTTTGAGGGTATTTTTATGTCAGCAAGAAAAGGAACTAACATGAAATGGCGACTCTACTGGGGACTTCTGTCAAGGAATGCATGAAAGGTTAGTCTGAAGATAATATTTCATTTACATAGATTCTTTGAAGTCCAAATTTTGAAATCACAAGTTGTGTATTGCACCTTATTGAATCATATCCTCTAATATCATTATCAAAGTGAATTTTCATTATTTTATTCCCAAAATTTTTTTTGGGTGGCAACTCTGATTTATTGGTTATAGTGTTTCTAAGGGGAACATTAGCAGATCAAGTGTGTGAGATTTCATTTCAGATAAGATGAGGAATGCAAAGGAAAACACAAAGAATCACTCTCAAGCAACATCAGAGAGTGATGTTTCTAAAAATTCTAGAAGGAACCATTCTAGGAAGGGAGAATCTTATAACAACACCTTTTGGAAGCCTAGATCTGTAGGTCCCAGTCAGTCCTTAGGTACTATCCCTAAGAAAGAAATTAATGATCCTTTGAATCCTGAATCTGATACCATGGGTTATTTTGAGGATATATTTAACCCTAGACCAAATAATGTACATCAAGAAAAGGGGGAGGCATCATCCTATTTCAAGGGTATCCCTTATGAATAGGTTGAAGACCAAAAGGGAGATAATCTGATGAATATCTATGATTCTTCCTGTTCTGATATTGAAGGAGTCCTCAGAGATAATGAATTTTTGAAGAGGGAATTAGATATACTACTGCTTATCAAGCAGAAGAATGATGAGGCTAGAGAGGAAAAATTATAAATTCCATCACTGAAAGAGAAAATTTGAAGAAGTGAGTTGCTCAATTAAAATTGGCAGCTCAGGGTGCAAATGAGGGATTCCATGGTTTGAATAAAGAAATTTTTGGAGATGTAGACACCCTGAGAAAAGAATGCCTAGAAAGAGAACACTTTCTTAAGAAAAATATTTCCAATGATACTGGCCCTATGGTGAGGCAAGTAATTAAATATGAAACTCAAAAGCCTCCTAACTCTCAAATATCTACACAAAATATATCAACAACTAATGCTAGACAAAGAGATGTTGTTAAAGGAAAAAAAAAAAAAAAACTCACTGGCATGAAATTTTCTGAGCCTAAGGTTGAAGAGGGTATGTCTCAGGATATGTTCTCAATTGATATGGAATTGGAAAGGGCTACAAAGACCAAAGTTGATATTGCAAAATAGTTGGAAAGGGCATAATTAGAAGCTACTGCTGCAAAGATGAAAAGAAAGATTGCTTTCTTAAGCTCTCTAGTTTATACCAATTTAACAAATGTCACTCAAACCATGCTTGTAAATACCTCTAATATTCATAATAATAGTGGTAATACAAATACCCATACATATGGTGCAACTCAAGGAGTTACATCACAACTAGGAGGGAGTGGATTGAAAAATGTTGGTGGTCAACAAAATGTAGGCATTGGTAACAGTGGACAAAATATTGGTACTAATTTTTAGAGAAGACCTATTCATTTAGAGAGATATAGGCAACTATTTTTTGATGGTATCCTTGGCCAAAAAAACCCTATCCCTAATGAGGTGAGAGATAAGATTCCCAAATTTAGTGGGAATAATGCCATAACTAGTGAAGATCATCTAAAATTATTTTCAGATACAATGAATGACTATGAAATTGGAGATGAAGATGTTGTGATGAAGTTATTTGTGCAATCCCTGATTGAGGATGCAAGAGATTGGTACCAAGGTTTTCCTGATAATAGAATTTACTCATGGGATGAATTTGTTAGAAGTTTCAAAGAGCAGTATGGTGACAAGATATAAATTTTGGTTTCATGTTGAATGAATTCAACAATTTGAAAAAAAGTTCTAATGAAGGCATTGCTGAATTTAATGTAAGATTTCAAATGGCTATGTATAAGTTGTTCCAAGTATTAATGCTAGATGAAAATGTATGTGTCACCACCTATTGTAATTCTTTGGATGGAAAAACAACTTATTTACTTAGAGGTAAAGATCGTCAAACCATGAGAGAAGCATATAAGTTGGCCATAAACATAGAAAGCAATATAAGAGCTTCCAGCAAGCTTGGAAAATGGGATGACAGTAGACTCTGGAAAGAGTCAAAAACATAGTCAAATAAGAATCCCGTGAAGCCTCACCCCGACCCATCATAGCTTTACTGCTCGATCACACTTTGATACTTTATGTTTTGATACATTGATACACCTTTTAATTATCCTGACAGAGACTCATGATATTATGTTATGATGATGATTATATTGTGTGGATTACATTTTGATATGGATTAGACCTAGAACAGGTGGTTGATTTTGATTATATATGTTTAAATAAGTGAATTAATGAGAAGACTGAATCATGATTAGACTTGACTATTTCATGGATGTTATGTCATGGTGATTAAGGAATTTTCATGTTTTAAACATTTATGTATGAAAATTTCAATTAGGGACTTAATTTTGCTTATTGATTAATGTTTCTAATTATGAATTTGAAATGTATATTACATGTGATTTTATCATATTGGACTATTGATGCTCTCTGGAATTTGTATGGGAAAGGAAATATTCTCCTTACCATAGAGAATATTCCTTTCCCAATGTTCTTTCTCTCTAATTAAATTTGAAATCTAATCTCATTAACATAATCATGTTATTACTCTTAAATACTAAATTAACTTACCTTACTTTTACCTTTTTCTGTGGGCCCCACCTTTACCTTTTATCTCTTGCTTGGACATTGGACTATGTAAAGTTTATCATGATTAAAAAGTTTTGGGGCTGTTTATATGTTTCTTGTACTCCCCAAAGCCTGCACCATTTTTCATGCATCCTTTAAGTCTTCTGACATGTCATATGCCTTTTAACCCAAGTCAACTCTCCCTCCATGCGAATTTACCTTGGGAGGATAATAAATTTGCTGGTGGGTCCTAGTAAATCCCATCACCGTCCTTTCAAAAAAATGTGCCCACCTTGCTATCCTATTTCATGACATCCAAAATTATTTTTAGAGTATGGGGGTAGTTAGGTGGTGGGCCCTCAAGACAAGTCAACAGACCTGCACTCTCCCCATTGCAATTTGACCCCCAATGCATTTTGGACTTGTAATGTAAAATGGTAAATTTATAAGTTAGTGGATAGTTAGGATTAGTAGATTATTAGATAGTTAGGTTAGATTAACAAGTAATTAGTTGATAGTTAAAATTAGTAATTAGGTCTATTCTTTATTGTTTTTTAATTCTAAATTTTGGGTAGCATGTTATACATATATAAATTGATTTAATATTGTAGCTCTAGTTAGTAGATTAGTTAGGATAGAGTTTATTTAATAGATAGATTAGATTAATTGTTAATTAGTCGATAAGTTTAAGTTAGTTAATTAGGTTTAATTCTATTTTGTTTTTTTTTATTGGGTGGCACTTTGTACATATACATTGATTCAATGATGTAGTATTAATTATTAGATTAATAATTTTAGTGTTATGATAGATGAATGGACTTATTAGCATGATCAAATTTAATTGGTATTAGAACAACTTATTAATATAATA
>MU223575.1:243944-274513 GCA_018584345.1 Thuja plicata | reverse complement strand
GTGTATATATACACATGTATGTATGTGTATACATGTGTATATACATACATGTATGTGTATATATATATGTGTGTGTACATGTGTATATATACATGTGTGTATATACACACACATGTGTGTGTATATACACATGTGTATGCGTGTATATATACACACATGTGCATATATGTGTGTATATATACACATGTGTGTGTGTATACACATGTGTGTATATATGTGTATGTGTGTATATGCGTGTGTATATATGTGTATGTGTACAAAAACAAAATTCCAATTCCAATTCTAGTTGTGTGGAACCAAACACAGAATTTGCATCTTCTCAGTCATCTTCCAGGAGAACCAAACAGGACAGCCATATTCTAGAATTCATTTTGAGAATAGCACAAACCTAGAATGGATTCAATTCTAGAATTGGCAATTCCAGCATGCACAAATTCCGCCAACCAAACGGGCCCTTAAGGCTTATAGGGAAGATCTATTTCAACATGAAATGCCATTAAAAGATGATATTAAGCCTTTTAGACAAAAATGAAGCCCGATCAATCCTTTGTTGGCCCCCAAAATGCAGCAAGAATTGACAAAGCTCAGAGAGGCTGAGATAATAAAACCAATTAGACATTCTTCTTGGGTGTCTAATTTAGTCCCAGTCAGAAAGAAAAATGGAGACATCAGGCTATGTGTTGATTTCGGGAACCTTAATATAGCTTCATTAAAATATAATTATTCTTTTCCAAACATGGAGGCAATGCTACAAAGAGTGACTGGTTGTGATATTTTATCTATGATGGATGGTTTTTCTGGTTATAACCAAGTGTTGGTTCAATAATCTAAACAATTCAAGATAGCTTTTACTACCCCATGGGTACATATGTCAATGTGAGAATGCCATTTGGCCTAAGAAACACAGGAGCTACTTTCCAAAGAGCCATGGATGTGGCTTTTAAGGAGTTTGTAAATATAATTATGGTGGTGTATCAACATGATTTAACTACATATTCCCAAAAGGATGAGGATCATTGTAAGCACTTGGAAAAGATTTTTACTAAAGGCTTGGAGTATGGGATTTCTTTAAATCTAAAGAAGTGCCACTTTGCTGTGACAAAAGGTAAATTGTTGGGGCATATAGTGTCCAATGAAGGTGTCAAGATTGATCCTAAAAGGGTAGAAGCCATTAACAAGATCTTGCCCCCAAAAAATATCAAAGGTGTTCAGTCCTTCCTTGGGAAAGTAAATTTTGTGAGGAGGTTCATTGAAAACTTTGTTGAGATAGTAAAGCCTATTGTTAAATTTATAAAGAAAAATGATAAGTTTGAATGGGATAAAGATGCTCAGTCATCTTTTGATGAGATAAAAATAGCTATTCAGCAAGCACCTGTATTGAGATCTCTAGATTATGAAAAGCCTTTTTCTATATTTTCTTTTGCTTCATTCCATACAATTTCTACAGTACTTTTGCAGAAGGATGATGAATTTTTTGATCATCCCATAGCATTTTTTAGTAAATCTCTACAAGCAGCAGAATTTAATTATGAGATAATCGAAAAATGTAAGCATATGCATTGGTAAAATTAGTCAAGGTTTTTAGACCTTATCTAGTTTGTGCAAAGATAATTACTTAGTCACTCGCGTAGATATAAGTGCAAAAGGTAAAGAGGTAGCGAGTACGTGACCACCAAATGATAAAGTTTCTAGTTAGGTCATCATTCAGTCACGAAGGATACGAAGCAAAAGAAAAATAGACCACGAGTGCACGACTGGTTGTAAGAAAAGGTCTTGTCACTCACTCGCAAGGATAATTTTGAATATAAGCAACGTACAATGGGTTAGCGACAAATTGACAAGTGACTTATTTAAGGCTTACGAGTGCAAAAAGAGAAAAAAGTGTGTACTCTTTTCTAGCAGGGATCATACAGTGTGAATTAATGGTAGTATTAGTTACAGAGAGATGATTGCGTGACACTGCAAGTGTGAGAATTTGGCATTCAAGTGGACAAGATGTCATTTTTATGGCTATAAGTATGAATGATTGAGCTTGATTTTGTACAATTCTCATTTCTACATTCTACTATTTTCTGTGAGAGCGACAAAGCTTATTTTTCTGAGATAGCAATTTGAAAAGGAAAGATGAGTCAAGCTACTACTAGTGCTACCTCACAGGGGTATGAAAAGAAGAAGGTTGCAGCAAAGAAATATATAGAGGAATTTGTTGATTTTCTGTCTGGGATATCAAACACAAACAGTGCTAACTGGGATGAGCGGAAGGATAGATAGTGTCAGTACAGAAATCCTGTCACTAGAGGCTACTCGGGTAATACACTATTTCATTATTTCTGGAACAATAGAGTTAAAGTTGTCCCAATTTGTAACCCCTTGGATTTAAACATGGCTAAATTAATTGTGCCTGATATATATGTGGACATAGATTTAATCAGGGAATTGGCTAAGAATTATTGCCCAGTAGCTAGGGTAATTAGGAAAAACAACAAGGAAGCCCTAGTGCATATCAATAGGAGGTCAGGAGGAGAGGTTTTTGGGATTACTGGTTCATTATGCATAGAAATTGACCTAGAAAAGATAAAGGCAGACTATAAGAAGAAGGAGAAATTAATTAAGAAACATGAGATGCCCAAATTCATGCCTAGAGTAGAAAGAAATCTAGTGATAATCCAAGATAATGTTCAACCTCCTTTTGATTTATCTCTTTTTCACCATTATGTCAAGTGCACACTGTATGGCCTGAGCAAGGTGTTAGGTTTTGATGGGGATTTTATTGTTGCTGCGGACCTACTAATGATGGCTATGAACATTCAGCATCCAGAGGTCAATTCAAACTATGATTATGTGGGGTACCTAGTTGAAGCTATACATGTATCACTGGTAGATATACAGAATAATGTCCTTGTCCCAACTTTTAAACATTATTCTCATCTGATGTTTATGATTCTATTTTACAACAAGGCCTCCATGGATGAAGAAATGCAATTGTTTGATTTAGAATATGGTGTCAGCATGCCAATTCAAAGGTGGACCCTAGTATGGGACAGTTCCTCTATAAATTCATCTTTTGTATGTTTCTCTAATTGGATTGTAGATCCAATCTTTGATTTTCTAGGAGATGATAGGGAGAGATTGCCAATTGAGGTTAGGAGAATTATAAGGCCTTATCAGTTTGTTGAGAAGTGGTCAATCACTCACAGTTGGGGAGATTTCTTTTTCTTTGATCATTTCACTATCGTTAGCGTACATATGGTTGTTCCAAACCTCCTCATATTCTCCCTAAATTTGTGCCTCTTAGAATTGCATTTTTAGAGTTTGTTTGGAAAATTACCTAGGTTGATAAAGAATTCCTGGAAGGACATAGGAGGGGTACTTTTATCCCTAGGTTATTGGTGGATTTTTATTTTTCTATTGGGAAAAGAGTATTTCATTTAATCAATGACTTTCCAAAGCAATATAGCATGTCTACAGTTGTTGCTAGATTTTGTGACCCTGAATTTTTTATAAAAATAGCTCTGAAAGGTATGGTTTCCTGGGTAACTATTAGAGATCATGAGCCTCTGGATGAGGAAGATATTGTGAGAAACAAGTTAGAAAAAGATGAAGTCCAAGAGAGAAGAAGGAAATGGAATGATCTTCTTAGGGTAGAAGTTGAATGGAAGGAATTAGATAAGACTTTTTCTGGTTTCTTCCCTGACCTCCCATACTTGAAAAGAATGGAGGAAATGCTTAAATCTTATTACACTTTGATGGAACAAGTACCACAGTTCGGTGTTGAGGATGCACAATCTCAATAATCCCCAATTCTTGTTGTACTACATGACCAGGAACATTAAGAAAAACAACAGGAACATCAAGAACAAAAGGAGGAACAACACCGAGAAGAAGAAGAAGTTGGTGAGGAGGCTACTTCTGCTAGAGAGCCACCCAAGAAAAAACAAAAAATAAACCACAAGAAGGGGCAAGATACAAAGAGATTGGCCAAGGCTGTGATAACAGGACATGGCAAATATTTCAAAAATATTAAAAAAAGACAATTGCAGAAGGGGCCACAAGCTGAAGGTCAAGGGGACAATCAGATAATACTATTTGGAGAGGTTGATGAGAGGGTGATGATAGCAAATGAATTCATGAAAGATGATGAATTCATAAAATCTGAAGAGTTCAAGAGCTTCTTAATCCAAATGAAGCAAAAGGACTTGAGACAAAGTCTAAGCATAGGTGAAGAACATGCAGATAAAAATGTGGAGATTGTAAAGACACTCCAGGATTATAATCCTGAGAGTAAATTAATTACTATGGAGCAAGCCAGATTGCTGGTACAAAATAGTGGGCTACTGTTGATGCCTTGTTGGGACTTACAGTCCATGTTTATTGTAGATCAAATCAGATGACAGGAAGACCCTCTGATGAAAACAAAGGTTGAGATTGATGAAGTTTTGAAAGGATCAGGATTTGATCCTAAATCCAAGACTCTAGCTATCTGGTCATTGGCCCCTACTACACAAAAGCCTCTAGTCATGACCATAACAGAGGAAAAGAGAGAAGACAGGATGATTTGGAATTTGCAAAACACCAATGACACTGAGATTTCCAAGCTTACGACTCAGGTGTCTTTTATGATTTTGGCAAAGACAGAGGACTTGTCAAAAAGATATGAGACAACTTTTGGCCAAATGATGGCCCTAGCAAAAAAGCATGAAGAGATGGTGGTTCATAACCACACATTGGAGGAGAAAATTGCAAAATTGAAGGAAGAATTGGAAGGAAAAAAGAGAGCAAAGACTCCATCCCCTCAGGAAATATCAAGAGTTGAAACAGATGCTGCCACAAAAGAAGATTCAGCAATGGCAGAAGGCCAGCCTAAAGAGCTGTCACAGGGACAAAGTATAAATATCATGTCTATCATATTGCCCATACTTCAACATAGAATTGATGTTTTGAAGCAGAAGACTGATATAATACATACATTGTATGGCTCACTGCAAGAAGCCTCAAAGATAGCTGTTGAAGCTATGACATTCTTGGAGCCTACATTCAAGACTTGGTCAGGAAGAGACAAGCTAATGGATAAACTAAAGCAAGCCATGTTATACAGTGATGATTTTCCTAATAAAATCATAGAGACCATTGACATGATCAATCAACTGAATAATACCTATGGCTTCTTCAATGGCAAAGCTAAATTAATAAATAATAAATTACAGTTATTTGGTGACCAATGCCCCACATTAATCCCAAAAATCTATGATGAAGTTGGAACCTTAAAGGCACAATCAAATTGGATAGCTGAGTTTGATGGGATATTTAAGGATGAAGAGATGAAGCAGCGCCTAGAGAAAGATAATGAGGCCAAATATTGCAATGAACTGATTGACAACCTCTTCAAGGTTGAAAGAGATATGACAAAATTTGTGTCTAAGGATAGAACAACCATTGATGCCAGGTGGACAAAAGCTGTTGCTAAGCTAGAGAAGGAAAAGCCCTTTGATTGGTCCACCGCCAAAGAGGTGAACAGGTTGGAAGTGAAGCTGAAAGGATAAGGAGGATATTGTCAAACTACAACAACAAACCTTGTTTAGACTTTGCCAACTTTTGCCACCCATTTTCTATTATAAATTTTGTTTTTATGTTAGTTGCAAAAGTTGTTGTAAAAGAGTTTGTAAATCTTTCCCATGTAGTCCATAGCTTGTTGCATCCTTAGTTATAAAAGGATTCCAAGACTACCGGAAAAAGGATAGCCATTTTTCATTTGGGAGTACAAGTTTAATTGTATAAACTCTGGTTTAAGACAAATATATTTTGAGTAGGGTTTTGAAATTACTATAGAATGTAATAGAAATTTTGATTATGAATACAAATGAAATCCATAAATAGTTTCTAAAACATATGATGAGTATTCTATCTTCATTGTGGTGTTCTGAATTTTATTTAAATTGAATGTTCAAGGAATGTTAAATTTATACATCTGTTAGGCTGATTTTGAAATAATTTTAGGGTTCTTTCAAGGAAAGATTAAAATTGCCTTAGGGTTGTTTCAGTGAGATTCAAGGTTTATAATGAATTTGAGGAATTAATTTTTTATATGTGTGAGGATAGATATATAAGGTATATCTATGTTTATGTTAGATTCTATAGTTGTCATAAATTCTTGTTCATGAGCAAATTGGTGAAAGTTATTCAGAAGTGACTCCACACCCTATGATTAAGGACTGGTCTATTTTACATTGAATTAGGTGACTATCGCTATAAAATTGATCTTTATCTTTATGTTTTGATCTGCCATGTAAATATTGCAGAGGTTAATCCTTGTTAATCCATTCATATCTACTAGAATGATTTAGTGATTTGATTGTTCTAAGTTAGAAGGGTATTCCCACCCGAGTTTATGGAGCTCAAAGTGTAGAGGGTTTAAAAACCATGTTTCTGTCATTTTATATCTTGCTTGGTCAGTGTCTGGGATAAATAAATAAAGCTCTTTGAGAGTATTTTTATGTCAGTAAGAAAAGGAACTAACACATTGTTAGGTACATATAAGCCCCTAATATTCTATGAAATGATCCTCGTTGATCCAAAGGGGAAGATTCACTTCCCCTCCTTTCCCGAGTCTTTTTTTATGTTAGAGTTAACACCCCCAACATACTCAGGCTGAACATTCCTCTTGGCCTTAGTTGCCCTAGTGGTTGGAGGGCTAATAGACGGCTTCTTCTTGCCATTTTTACCA
Organism: Thuja plicata; assembly: GCA_018584345.1. Taxonomy (NCBI): domain Eukaryota; kingdom Viridiplantae; phylum Streptophyta; class Pinopsida; order Cupressales; family Cupressaceae; genus Thuja; species Thuja plicata. The sequence continues at coordinate 267,792 of MU223575.1, read as the reverse complement.
TGATTCAAATTAGAAGGTAATGTAGTTTTTATTCCAGCATCAATCTCATGCTGAATCTTAGATTCATTAGAAAGCCTACCTCTCTATTTAGCAGAAGACGTACGAGAGGTCTTAGCAGAAGGAGATTGGAAAATAGAGCAAACGGGTCTCGCTTTCTCCCCTGCAAAGGCAAAAGGGGATGGATAAAATTTAATAGGTACCTCATGTAGAGGAGAATCTAAATTCGGGGAAAGAAGACCTTATGGATTTATTGAGGTTGGAATCTCTCCTTTACATTGCAACCAAGAGAGGGAAGCATCAAAACGCTCAATAACTAAATCAGTAATATTATTATCCAAAACCACATTTTCTTTAGAAATAATATCTTGTACCTGGGAAACCAGTTGATCTGAAGGTTTAATAAAAAAAGGATTTTCTGATAAAGGAGTATCAAGGTTTATCAAAATTATTAGAAAGGTAAATATCTGATGAAAGTAATCCAGAGGGCTGTAAAGGAGGAGAGAGGATCTCAATCATAGTAGAGCCAACATCCATAGTGATATCATTTGAAATGGAAGGTCTATCAATACATACAGACTGTTGAGCACCTGAAGTAGTCAACCGATAAGGCTATAAAGGAGGAGGTTGGATCTCATTCAGAGGGGAGCCATCATTCATAACAATGTGGATTGGGCTTGGAGGAAGGTTAAACTGAAAGGAAGGGCTTTTTGGAGGAGATGAAATAGGCTGAGGAAATAAAGGTTCAAAAGAAGGAACAAAAGCCTCAAGAGGATTAGCAACAGGTTGTCCTATGTTTGTTGAAGGAAAAATTCTTAAAGTGCCTTTTGGAAATCGAACAAAAAAAATCACAATCAATAGTAATTAATGGATTGGCTAAAAATATTTCATCCCTAACGATTGATTGTCTCCAACAATCAAATGGAGAATCGAACTTACAAGTATTGGCAATTATCGTGGTTTTGGCAACCAACACATAAACCGTAGTGGAAAGTTTTTTATCCTTTAAACACCTACCCATCCTCACAAATGTACCAAAAGTGTTACCAAGTTCTTTTAGAATCCTCAAATCATTAAACTCATATGGAAGATTAGGCAGAGAGAACTAGACGGGAGAGGCTTGGAAATAGTTTTCCCAGGTTGAAAGAATGACTTCAAAGGAGATAGCGTAACAACATTATTTTTTAGGTTAAAAAAGGGTTTGGTTAATGCATGTTCTTTAGCCTCCACATTGTCAAAAATAATAATAAATGTATCTGTAGATAAGACTTGAAAATACATGATACTGTATAAATGTGTTTGAATTGATTTCTGCAACTTGGATAAATAAATCGATTGACCCCATACCTCTATAATGATACCACGCTCTGTCAAATCAATGTCTCACCAAAATTATGGTATATTATCAATAATGATCTGAGGGATGAGGTTCCATACCTTTTTACCAAGAGAAGAATTATGAATACCCTCAATGTGATTAGACAATCTGCCATCATTATTCATTTTGATTAAGATTTGAGCATCAAGGGTCGTTGGTGTAGTATTGGCCTCATTATTTCCCAATGCTCCCAAAGATGTAAATGTGATTTGCATGCTACATCATGATAGTTATCATCAACTTTTTTTTAGAGATCTTTTTCTTTATTTAAAGCAGGAATTACAACATCTACACCATCGCTACCTGAATGGCTAATATTATGTTGATTAGAGTCAACAATATTAACTCTAATATCATTTTTGCTTGTACCTTCTGAAGAAAAATCCTTTTGCAATCTGCCCAAAGTCCAGGAGGGAATGATAGAACGAGGGCTTGAAAACCCTAACTTTGCAGGTCGCTGACAATAATGCTTCCTCCTACCATCCCTCACCTTCCTCTATTTAGGCCAAGGAAATGCAGCCCTGGTATTAAAATATTCATCTAAGCACCATTATGAAAAACCCATTGTGAATTTGAAGCATTTAGGGAAAAAAGTATGTGATCTTTAGTCACATTTTCAAAAAACCCCTAAAATACTTTTACTTGAGCAGCCGATCGAAAGCCATATCCTACTATTTGCCCCCTCTGAATACCCATTGAGGTTGACAACCATATGCAACCAAAAGATTCTAAGCCGATTTAGCTTGCCGCAGTGTGGGAGGGGGATTTGTCAGGGCAATGTCGCCCCACCTAGAATTCATAGAGGACTTCATCCTCATGTGTCACCAAATATTTCTCATTGTTATTATAAAATGATAATTTTTTAATGAAAACTAATTAATATTTGTTTAAAAAAAATTGAAGTTTCAAATCTTCTAAAATTATTATATTTTTTAATAAATAAAATAAATTCTTTAAAAACGGACAATTCATATATTATATATCTTCTTATGACCTAGCAACTATATATAATTTTAAAATAGGAATACAAAACTCTATATACTATTAGGCCCCGTTTGTTTGGGGAATTGGAATTTGACTCAAAACCTTATTATATCAAAACCAAGATATGATTTCTAATTCCATCTATTAGTAGGAAGATGATGCCACTCATTTTGGTGTCTAAACCTGGTTTTACTTGACAAATCTAGAATTGCAATTTAGAGAAACAAACAGCAGATTTGCAAAAACGAGAAGTGTCACTCTCAAAACCGGGAAGTGTCACTTCCAATTCCTGCAAACAAATGGGGCCTTAAAGACTGGGAGTTGAAGCTTAGGTGTTGAAAATCGCTTTGTCGTGACAAAAGATTGGGTGTTTAAGTTGTTAGCTCTTCAATATTTTTTATTTAAAGTTTATAATCTCTCTGCAGATTGGGTGATAAAAATGTTTAGTATCCAAAATATATATTTCGAGTTCTGTGTTCATCTTCTCATTAATTCGGTAGACATCTACCCACTACCCAAATTGATAGAACCGTACTTTGTTGTTTTTGCAGTTGAGACAATAGATATGTTGAGGCTTTTTGTCTTGAAAAGAAGGGTCAAACGGTTGCTTCCCTTTACGATTTTGTCAGCGTTGTTCTGCAGGGCTGGCATCATAAATAGATGTCTTATCAGATGGCCATTCGAAAAACTGGGCTTACGATATACAGAATGACATGTACCATCTACAACGGCTGTGTCTATGTAGCCATGAATTTGCACCTTAGTAAACAAAATATGTTGTTAACACAGTATGTTAACAACATGTGTGTTAGTCTATTGTATTAACGTATATTAGTTACAAACAACTAATAAAAAACAAAAGTAGATTCTAGATGAAAAATTACACTAAGGATAATTTCTATTTATATTTGACTTAGACTAAGTTTAAAATTTTATAATGCGGAATCAATACACAATGTACCAATCTTCATAAAACTCTCTCTAAAATGTATAGAGTCAAGTATAAAGTTGAGTCAAACAATGTCAAACAATTATGTCCACACAGCCATGTCGAAGATGAAGATGGGAGTTCCGTTTCAAAATGCTTCGTCTATCAAATAAAGACGCTACGTACGATCAAAGTCAGAGAATAATTATAGTAGCGCAAGATCCCTCCATTTCGTTAAAAACAGAAGTGTGGTTTTGGATGAAAAACAGCAAACTGCCACAGCGCCATCACCTCTGGACAAGAGTTTGGTGCCAAAATCCAATTAGCTGTCAACACGCGTATAAATTACTATAAAAATTACTGCGAGAAGCTGGGAGTGGATCCAAGAAGTTGGGGGAGGATCCAGCCTCCAACCTCTCCTGCTAACTTTTCCTCACCGTAATTCATTTCTCCCCAATTTCAATTACAACGGCAAAAATAAGACAGTAGACGCCCTATAACAATCCTCTATATTTTAGTCCATTTGTTAAATAAAATAAATTTCCCCAAGTGAAACAAACGATGGTGTAAAGATTTTCAAGTCAAAATAGTTTCAACAGGTTTTTTTTTGAGAACTTGTATTTAGTACCTAATATGTGATGGAATAAGGATTCAGTTGATGAAATAGTGCTTTTTTTTTCCTTGTGATAGTGCTTTTTTTTTTCTCTTGTGGAAAAAATTTTGTTTTCAAATTACTTTATGATCAGTGCACAAAACTCGTAAATTCAAGAATACACATACAGAAAACTAAAACACACACAAACTCATCAAAATTGTTCTATGCTACAACACTTTTTCCATTAATCATATGATTACAAATCTATTACATTTGTCAGGAATGCTACTGTATTCACCATACTTGATCCACCATACTTGATCTGCGGGAACTCGTTTGATGTCCTAACCTGTACCTTCTTAAATAAAGATCTTAAAGACAAATCTAGAAATTACATAGGCCTTTCTACATCTTAGACCGACTTTAATGTTTTCCTATTTCATCTTTATCTCTTCACAATTCTAGAATATTTCTATCTTTATGTAGAAGCTCATTTAATTTTTGTCCATTTCCGTTTCATATTTGTGGGAGAAATTACACATTCCCATAGTTTGTTTTAGACATTTTGTGACGAAATAAAATGCTATTAAATAAATATCTAGCAAATGCAATGCTTAATGTTGTTATGTTCTTATTGTCGATGATAAGATTTTGTCTTTGTTATGGATTATAAAAACTTGACTAATCTTAGAAGCATCCTCAAATTTGCAGACAGAGAGTACACTACAAATGTTATATCTTTTTTAAATTGCTGAAGATATTGATAGTATTATAAAACTTTAAATTTAAATAATTGGACAATTAAACTTGAGGTTTTTGGATTAGGCATGTACAAATGCACACAACTAAGTATGAATAAAATCGAAGGGGCCATGTTATTTTCTAAAGTATTTTCATAGCAGGGTTTTAAATATTTCCTAAGTTTTTATCCCCGAAAATACTTTACCCTCATCATGTGTAGTGCAACTCAATCTTGATCTAACGGTTGGCTTAATGACTTAAAGTGAAGATGTAGTCGATCTAGCCATCAAGCCATTAAGCCTGTAGATAACATGTCCCAGTGGGTCCGGCTAAGGTCAAAAGGTAAAATTTAAAAGGCAAACAAGTTTCAAAAGATCTAACGGTTGGCTTAAAGGCTTAGTGATGAGATGCATATGATATAACATTTAAGCCAATAATCCCAAATGACGCATGTCCATGGCAGGCCCAGCACCGCGGTGAAGAGGAGATTAAAGTGATTCAACTTAAAGTTAATCTGACGGTAGGCGCATTTCCTCAAACACAAAGATGTCATTCTTTAATCATCAAGGCATTGCGCCCTTTCGACAAGTGGAAAGCTATCAGTTTTTGGGCCCGTCGGTGGTCGGTTATCAAGTGATCAAGTCAGAAAAGATATTGTGGTCTGTGTAATGTGTCAAAGAAAATTTGATCAAAATCTAGCCATCAAGGCATTACGACATCGCTCCACGTGTCCTAATGGGTCCGGCTTAGCGAAAAGGTAATTAAGGTAAAGTGTAGTCAAGTTAAATAAAATCTAATGGCTAGCGTATTCTCTTAGAGGGAAAGTGCTCGATATCTTCTCATTAAGGCATCACGCCTTAATGATGCGTGTCCATGGTGGGCCAAGCTCAGGTCAGAGGGTAAAGTAAAGACCGATCAAGTGGGTTTTGATCGAATGAATGACGTGAAGCCTCAAAGAAAAGGTTTTCGTGATCTAGCTATTAAGGTATTGCACTAGCATGACACATGGAAGTTTAGGCTAGCCAGGTAGACAGGATGGACATGACAAAGATTGTCAGGTGGTGTATGGTTGCAGACTCGCAGAAGAAGATGAAATGCTCAGCCAGGAACCACGAGTGCAAGACAAGATGATACGTGGAAGTATGAGCCAATCACATAGTCACGGAGGTCTGAGGATGTAGTATAAAATGTTGGTGAGTGTGCAACAAGCATTTGTCACAGGGTCATACTGGTTTAGTAGGATAACGTGAAATGGTCACAAGTGAGCGACTGGCGGCTATTGGTCAGTGTCACATACTCACACCGGTTAAGAACAATTAGTAAAGGATATCACAAGTAAATGAGGAATCACCACATATCCAGCCCAAGTAGAGAGGAAATAGTGAGTATGAAACAGAAAAGGAGATCAATGGATCTCGCTCACTCACGAGGTGATCAATGGCTCTCGCTCGCTCACTCACCATATATTTGTTAATGGCTCTTGAGTGAGTGATTGAGCGACACCTAGCGAAATCAAATTTTGAGCCTGGGCAGCCTAAAAGGATCAACGACCATGTTTTAAAGTTTAACAGAGGTTCAATCTTGACCATCCAATTTGTTTTACACACCACCTATAGCCATTGTAACTAATATTCAAATATTTAAATCTTTGACTCAGAGGGTTTCATGGCGGTCGATTGATTTTTGATCTCAGAGCTATAAATATTGCGATCTAATCTTATTGATCAATTTTGAATAGCTATGGAAGACCAGAGGAATATAAATCTCATATGCTGATATGTATTTATGTCCATAATTGATAGAAAAGGGTTTTATATCATAGGAAAAATGCATTTAACGACACCTAGTCATTTCTACATTTATGTGAGCTACTTTCAAAGTTATGCTTGGAAGTTCTTCGACGTCAGGGTACTACGCTCACATCCATGGACTATGGAGGCTAATTTCCATATCAGATCAAAATTGCACATAATGAAGAGAGATAGGGTTTAAACTTGACAATTAGAATTAAATGCTTGACATGATTGGTTGCAAACCATAACCCTAAATGGTCTGAAGCTTGTAGCATTCTTTTTCCTATAAAAGAATATTCAAGACCATTTAGAAGAGGATGGAATTTTATTCCACGATAAGGCTTGTAAGCTCTGCATGTTAAATTAAGACTATCATTGGTCTTTTGGCTCTGATTTTTCATGTTTAGATGTTTTAGCAATAAGATTTTTCTGTATCTCCTTGCATTTTGTGAATTCTTATTGAATTGTAATGTCTTCAGTTTGATCTTTTATACTCATTTGGGTTGATTGTTAAGGATTTTCAATCCGTCACTTTGTAAGACAAAGGGTCTAATTTCTTTAGGTTTTCTTTTAGAGAGAATTAAACATCCTTAAACAATTTTAGTGAGTAAAGGATTGAGGTGAATTGGATGATTACATCTGCTTCTAGGAAGTATGAATTGAATATGTAAGGCATAGTCAAGTTCAGTGATCATTTGCAGGATTTATATTTGATGAATGTTGTTAATTAAGAGTCTTTGCATTTAAAGTGACTACATACCCACTGGATAGGGCACTGGTATGATATGTTATATTTGTGGTTCTCATCCAATTTTATAAAAATTGTTACAATTTACTGGTTTCATACTACATCCACCATTCTTGCTTTCTTATAAAGTTTTTTTATAGTTTGAAAGGAAGAAGATAGGTAATACCCACCTGAGTTTGTGGAGCTGAAAGTGTAGAAGGTTTTAGGACCTTGTAGAATGTTACTTCTTCTTCTTGTTGAATCGGTGCATGGGTTTATAGAGGAACATACCTAAGCCGCAGGTATACCATGATCAACAAGGAAAGGAACTAGATGGCCTGCTCTAGAGATCAAAGATCATTTATTGGGATGGAAACCATGACCAAGTAGAGATTGAAGTAAAGGCCAATTAGCATGAATGAAAAAGTCCCATCTAGAAAAGGATTTATATGAGTTAATATTTTTAATGTAATATGACAACATTACTTCTGATATGGATTTTTCAATCTTAATAATAATGCCAGACCAAGATGAATGTCCTTTTCCTAAATAAACTTTCATTCTGCTCAAGCCAGATATTCCAAATTAGAATGGAAGGGCTAATCTTTCAAAGAGGAGAAACATGGAAGACATATATAAAAGGGGCCAACCCCTAAAATGATCACATGGATTGGGACCCACAATAGATTTTAGCCCCATTCTACCTAATAGTCAGTCAGAACAGTCCAAAGCAAAAGGACAATGTAAGAACACATGATTTATTGAATCCATAAAGCAACCAAAAAGAGTACATGGGAAGATAGGTGTAAACCCCAATATATCCAATCATTCACCCATTAAAACACTATATTGAATAGCCAACCAAGAAAAATCACTAGCCTTAGGAAGACAAGCAGCCCCCCATAGAAATCTAAAAGGCCAAGATTTAGAGATATGAGTGAGGAAATTGGATTCATAACTAGACTTGATGGAATATTGTCTAGGAACCAAGCCAAATAAGATCATCTTCCTGAGAAGAGAAAATAATAACACGAGAAATCAATTCCTTGCGTAGTTCTATGACTAGTCTCGAAACATCATTAAATTGAGATAAATCCTTCCAACATACAGATCCATTATTAATATAGAAAAATGACACACTTCACTGCCCCATGCATTTTTTAGTTGAAATTCTAAAGGGGACCAATCCCGAATATGACACGAGGGTTTATGTCCATTCCAAAAGTCTCCCCAAAAATGAGCCTTGGATGTATTGTGAACATGCCATGATAAAGAAGGAAAAAGTAGGTCCCTATAAAGAACATAAAAATTTCCACGTAGCAGAAGAACGACAAAGAGAAAAAGTAATTAAAATTCTCTCCTGAGCATTGGATTTTAAATATTTATCCCATATGATTTTTTCCCATTTTGAGTGAGGGTTACGATATAACTTCCCTAAATGTTTAGCACCCAAAGCTTTATTCTGAATAATAATATCCTTGATACTAGTACCTTGGGCATATTTAGGTGTGTAAACCTTGTGCCAAGCTGACAAAGGAATCTTTTTATTTTGTGACACATTTTTTGCCCAAATAAAATCTCTTAGAATGGCCTAAAGTTCCTGAATGGAATGCTTAGGCATGTTTAATATAGACAAATTGAAAATATATAAAAATAGCATTTAGGACCAATTTAATCCTAAGTAGATTCCTCGATAATTTTAACCACTTATGTTTCCACATGGAAAAAAATTTTGAGAGATGGATGAGATAACTTTACCCAAAATTGGTTCTTTTTGGAACCAGTATAGAAGGGAATCCCCAAGTAGCGACAAGGAAATTCACCCAATGAGAAACCCCTAAAGAAATGTAAGCTATGTTGGACCAAAGGGGAGACATTTAGAAATAAAATTTTGGATTTAGCCTGATTAACCATTTGTCCAGAATCCATAGAATAATTATCAATAACCTCCTTTATGGTACGGGACTCGGTCATGGTAAAATGACCAAAGAGGAGTGTGTCATCAATAAACAAATTATGAGTATAGGATTCATCCCCAGCCTCACCAATAATACTCTTCCAAGTACCAATATACTTGGAATGACAGATCACCCTACTAATCCCTTCAGCCATCAATATGAAGAGAAAAGGAGATAAGGGAACTCCCTATCAAATACCCCTAGCGGAAGACAAGAAACCCCTTGGGGAAACGTTAATAATCACAGAATATGTGGAAGAGGAAATGCATGAATATATCTATTTAACCCAATTAGCATGAAAGCCAAATCTATTAAGAACACTTATCAGGAAGTCCCAATCTACTCGGTCATAAGCCTTCATCATATCTCACTTTAGGACCATTGCATGTTTATTATGTAAAGAGACCGAATGCAAGATTTCATGAGAAAGTATATCACCCTCTAGGGTTTCTCTATCGGGAATCAAACCTCCTTGTTCCTAGGATATAATTTTAGGGAGAATCCTTGCTAATGGACCAATATTACTTTTGTAAAGATCTTATAAAGCAAGTTACATAGGGAAATAGGTAAAAAATTTGCAAATGTTCTCGGATTTTCCTTTTTAGGAATCAAGGTAACCCAGGTGTTGTTCAATTCTTTCAACATAGTTTGATTAATTTTTGCTTCTTATAAAGCTAAAAAGATGTCTTGTCCTATAAAATCTCAACATTTGTGAAAAAACTAAATTATAAACCCATCAGGTCCAAGAGCTTTATCTAGGGCCATGCTAAAAACAACCTCTTTAATTTGTTGTAATATGAAAGAACCCATCAGCACTAAGTTATTAGCTTGGGACAAATATGGTGGAATTGAATCCAAGATAGAATCTACACATTGAGTTTTTTGTTTAGATAGGAGGTTACTGAAGAAGGAGACACCTTCTGGAGAAATAACATTTTCCTCGTTAAGAAATCCCACATAGGATTCAATGCTAGTAATATTATTTCTTAAACATTTCAATTTAGTAGAGGCATGAAAAAATCTAGTATTTATATCCCCATTAGCAAGCTAGGTTTCACGGGACTTAATTTTCAAATATACTTCTTCTCTTAAGAGAATTATTCTAATGCACTTGTGAGTTCTTTGTCTTGGGAAAAAGTTTAAGAATCAATGCCATTGGCAATAATGTAATCATTTAAGGTATTCATCTCATACTATAACGGATTTTTCTCATGGAAAATGTTTTTAAAGTGGCTAACATTCCATTCATATTAACATTTAGAAGTTGCAATCATTTGACCAATCTGTAAAGATGAGTTCCCTACATAAAAGGAGAATTCTCCCACCAAGATTTGAGGGGGAGAAAAGAAGGATCCCTGAACCACATCGCTTCAAATCTAAATGTGCCTTTTTAGTGGGAGAAAGATTCTACAATATCTACTAAAATTGGGAAGTGGTCAGATCTCGTGAATGGAAAAATAGAAGAGTAGTTATCCTTGTTAATGTTTAGCCAATGATCACATAGGAGACAATAATCAAGATATTCTGCTATATGAAAAACATATTCTCTATATTTTCTCCAAGTGAACCAACCCATTTTGCAAGAAACAACAAGTAAAATACAATAAAAAATAAACTAATTGAAATCCATCATAGCTTTAGGTGAAGGAAAAATCGCTCCAATTTTCTCATTATTGTTTAGAACTGCATTGAAATCCCCACCCAAATTGAGTAAATCCCCATCTAATGCCTTAATCAATTCCCCAAGGAGATTCCATAACTTGTTGTTCTCAATAAGAGATGAAGGACAATAAATATTAAACAACCAAACTAATAATTTAGAACATTAGCTTTCAACTAATGAAAGCATCCAATATTTACCCTTAGAGATAGTGTTAGAAACATAAAATAAAATAGAAATGATATAAGGAAAGAATCCAAGAGAGAGTGCAAAAGGAATATATTTACCAAATACAAAGAAAGAGAAATATTTTCCTTCAATAGATCAAACACATGTTCACCAAAATGCTCCAAGATCAACACAAGAACTCAAGGATTTTGAAAGGGGAAAAAGAAAGAAAAAACCCCTTGTGTATAATATGAATGAGGCACAAAGCCTAAAGAAGAAGAGATAAAGAGAGCAATAATCTCATTACAATAGTGAGAGAAAGTTTGAGAATGTGAGGAGAAGTGAGAGAATAGAGAAGATTATTCAACTTGTGAGAAACATCTTAGAACCCCTATGAGAACCCTAAGAAGTGTGTGAGAACCATCTCTTCAATAGAGATGAGTGGAGGATTTTGCATGTAACTCTTATACTCTATGAGTGTCGCATTCGCATTTGGTGGGTGCATCTAATTTCCTTATTAAAGGAATTACAAATATGAGACAAGACCTTGGTTTATAAAATAACAAGGAAATATTATAATTCTAACATCCCCCTTTAATCTTTACTTGCGGAGATGAGATCAATAGGTATCACACCCAAATGTTTACAATTATTTTGAGATGTTTCTTTTGAAAGAGTCTTCAGTAGATTGTATATAGCTTGATCATCATGTGTTTCTTCAGCTAGATCGGTGGATCTTGAATGGTACATAGGAATGTTTGCTAAGTGGACAACACTTTGACAATACAAATATGTAATTGCTTGTGGAGGGGGGCACAAATCTTCAAGATACCATTGAGATTATTGAGATGCATTGGTGCATTTTGTATACTTATTTCCTGTAGAAAATAGAGGTGGAGCATGATCAACACTTGAGCCTACAATAAGGAAAGAACCACTAGTAGAGCTCCCATCATTGGTATCTCCTAGTGTTGAATCAATGACACTTTGGAAAGTAAAATCATATTTTGAATCATCAGTCATAGAATCAGAAATGTAATCTTTAGTTGCATAAAACAAATTTGTAATGTATTCATCATAATATGAAGAATTAAGAGGAGTAGCATCACCAATATTATCACTATCATCCACAACAAGCATAGGATTACTACTATCATCATGAATTTAATCTTAAGTAATAAACATATCTTGCAAAGTAACATTAAGAAAGTTAGAGATAATTTCCTCTTCTTGTTCAAGAATATCATCAACATGAGAGCAAGGATCATCAAATTGCATTGCATCATAAGGGGAGAACATATATAATCATTTTAAGTAGGAAGATAGTAATAGAGAGGGTTATTCCAAGAGTATCCATCATCATATGGTTCATCCCAAATAGTAGTATCATCATAGTGAGATGTAGATATCCCATACTGAATAGTAAAAGCATGACGAGTGTTATTATTATGAGATTTAGGAGTAGATGACTTCTCATGTTTGAGTTTCTTAAAATAAGTAGTGATCACATGACCAACTTTCCCACAATAATTGCAATGGTGACGATTATTATTATTATTATTATTATAACCATTAGGATGATTATTATAAATTGATCTATTACTATGCGATCTAGAAATGAAAGTGAGTTCATTGGTTTTAAGTGTCCCAAATTGAATAAAATTATCCTCTTCTTGACATAAAAGTGTTTGAAACATAGCATAAGTTAAGTGATTTTCTAACAAAGGAAGAGCTAATTAAGAATGAATATTACTAATGAATTGTTGAAATTGTCTAGTAAGGAATTTTTAAGATGATGTAAATTAACCGAATATCAGATAACGTTATTCCTAAACCATTTAATTGATCTTAAATATAATCAAATTTAAGCAAAAACTCATCCATAGTTGATAAATCCATATACCTGAGATCCTCCAATTGATCTTGGAGTTGAATCTTTCGAGATTCATTGGAGTTGTCAAATGTGTTTTACAAAATCACCCAAGCTACATGTTCTTCAGTACAATGGGCATTTAAGACATACAAATTTGGATTTAAGGAAATACCTAAAAGGCCAAGCGCCTCATCATTTTTATCATTCCATGCATTTTTAACAGTTTGAGGAACAACATGAGGAGGAATAGAAGTGGAGTCAGTTGCAACATCAAGAATATGTCTCTAATGAAAGAGAAAGGTTATATGAGTCTTCCACGCATAATAATTGGAACTTGTTAATTTAATCTCAGGAATTAACATCGACATAATGAAACAAAATAACCTAGAATACAAGTTGAATAATATAATAATCAATCTAAAAATCTAGTTTAACACGAATACTAAAACTCAGATATGCAAGAATTATTAAATGTTAAAAAAATTTAAAATTTTTGTTAAATTGATGTTCAATAAATTTTAATTACAATACAATAACGAATAGGCAATTGATTACTGATTATAATGATACAATGAAAGTGGGTTTAAATTGATATTCAAAGATATAAATAGAAAAAGAATGTATTACAGTTTAAATTTTTTTGTTAAAAAAATTAAAGTTAATTTTAAAGAGTAAACTGAAATTGTGAAAAAATTAAACTTAGAGAATTAAAATGAATAACAATAATTCTATCTCAGCACAAGGAATCGAAATAAAGAGAATTAACTAATAGTAGAACTGAACAAACCTGCAAAAATAGAAAAAAACATTAGATTGATAAGTAATAATGATTGAACATTAGAGAAATTCCCTAGCAGGGATAAGGGACAGAATTGTCCCTGAGAGAATCTTAGAGAAACGCTGCCAAATGTGTAGAAAAAGAAAATTTTATACTGCATATGCTCCAAACAAAAATTTATACTGCAGACAAAGAAAATGTTATACTGTAGAGAAATGATGCGCAAGGAATATCATACACTCCTTATGGAACCGTGGGGAAGGAGGAGAGACGGGTGGAAAGAATGCGCTGACATCTAGGAAAGGAACTTAAAGAAATAAAAAAGAAGAATGCGTAGAGGGGGAAGAAAGGAGTTTGAAGCACCTGAAGGTTTGAATGCATTGGAAGAGGGGAGGAGAAAGGTTTAACAACTCAAACACTGCGCACCACCTTGCTATGTTGCGTAGCAAAAGAAGATAGTAGGAAGGTTGCGCTAGACTAAATGCAGAGAGGGGAGAAAGGACTATTTTTAAAACCTATTTGAGATAAATATTGTGCAAGGAAGGAGTAAGGTGTAGAGTCAAAAACTACGCAATGAAATAGCAATGTTGCGCTAGGTTAGAAGTGGGGAGGAGATGAATACAAGCTGCTTGAGCAGAAAGAGAGAGGTAACAAAAGGCTGAAACGTGCCAAAGAGGAGTAAGAAAACAAAGTTGTGCAAAGATAATACCAAGGATGCAACGCAATGAAAATTCAAAGTTGCGCTATGGAAAGAGATGAGACTATGCTATACAATGTTGTCGGTTATACTTTGGGAGAAAGAAGGAGTCAGCGCAAAGGAGGGAAAGAAATATCTAATCCAAAAGAAGATACACAATGAATAATGTTGATAAAATAATGATAAAGATCACAGAGATATATATTTAAACCCGTAGAGAAAAAAGTTATAAATCAGATAAAATCTGATAAATATACAGAGAGATATATTAAAAATGAAGATTAAAAATAGTTGAATATGAGATCTTTAGTTAAACCTGCAATAAAAAATTTAGATATATAGATTTTAGAAAAGCTTTAAAGGAAGGAAATATGTTAGAATGCTAAAATATATGAATCTGAATATACAAATTTGTAAATAGGATAGTTAGAGAAATGGATGAAAATGTATGAAAGAGAAAACCCTTGTCGTTGCATGACAGAGGGTGAGTTAGATATTTTTTTAAAACAACTTGAAAATAGAAGAATAAACTTAGATTTGCAAAAGGAATAAAAGAAAACCCTGCAAACAAGAGTTAGATCAACAAAAAATATGATTTATTCTCCTCAACGGAGATATCTTTCAACTATTCCTGCATGCAACACTCAAAACAAGGATTAAACCAGCTCTGATACCATGTTAGAAACATAAAATAAAATAGAAATAAGATAAGGAAATAATCTAAGAGAGAGTGCAAAAGGAAAAGATTTACCAAATACAAATAAAGAGAGATATTTTCCTTCAATAGATCAAACACATGTTCACCAAAATGCTCCAAGACCAACACAAGAACTCAAGGATTTTGAAAGGGGAAAAAAAGAAAAAAATACCCCTTGTGTATAATATGAATGAGGCACAAAGCCTAAAGAAGAAGAGAGAAAGAGAGAAATAAGCTCATTACAATAGTGAGACAAAGTTTGAGAATGTGAGTTGAAGTGATAGAATAGAGAAGATTATTCAACTTGTGAGAACTAACTTAGAACCCCTATTAGAACCCTAACAAGTGTGTGAGAACCATCTCTTAAGTAGAGATGAGTGGAGGAGTTTGCATGTAACTCCCATACTCTATGAGTGCCATATTCGCATTTGGTGTGTGCCATGTGTAGGAATCCTCTTAAGGAGGAATATCTAATTTCCTTATTAATGGAATTACAAATATGAGACAAGACCTTGGTTTATAAAATACCAAGGAAAGATTATAATTCTAATAGATAGATTCCACGGACACCTTATTAGGATCCCAGAGAATAGCTAGGCCTCCCAAAGATCCATTCGAAGAAGGAGACCAAAAATTCCTCATTTTCCATGAAGAAAAAAGAGAGGAGGCAGCCAAATCAGACATTTTAGTTTCCTGAATGAGTGCAATATCAAATTTTGAATTCAACACTTGGCTCCTAATGAGACATTCCTTGTTAGTGACATTTAATCCCCTAATATTCTACGAAATGATCCTCTTTGATACAAAGGGGAAGATTCACTTCCCCTCCTTTCCTGAGTTTTTTTTATGTTAGAGTTAACACCCCCAACATACTCAGGCTGAACGTTCCTCTTCGCCTTAGCTGCCCTAATGGTTGGAGGGCTAATAGATGGATTCTTCTTGCCCTTTTTACCATGATTCAAAGTAGAAGTTAATGTAGTTTAAATTCCAACATCAATGTCATTCTGAATCTTAGATTCATTAGATAGACTACCTCTCTATTTAGCAGAACACCTAGGAGAGGTCTTAGCAGAAGGAGATTGGAAAATAGAGGAAAGGGGCCTAGCTTTCTCCCCTGCAAAGCCAAAAGGGGATGGAGAAAATTTAATACGTACCTCATGCAAAGGAGAATCTAAATTCAGGAAAAGAAGACCATATGGATTTATTGAGGTTGGAATATCTCCTTTACATTGTAACCAAGAGAGGGAAGAATCAAAATGCTCAATAATTGAATTAGTAATATTATTATCCAAAGCCACATTTGATTTAGAAACAATATCTTGTACCTGGGAAACCAGTTGATCTGATGGTTTAATAAGAAAGGATTTTATGATAAAGGAGCATCAAGGTTTATCAAAATATTTAGAAAGCTAAATATCTGATGAAAGTAACCTTGAAGGCTATAAAGGAGGAGAGAGGATCTCAATCATAGGAAAGCCAACAACCATAGTGATATCATTCAAAATGGATGATCTATCAATATGCACAGACTCCTAAGAACCTGAAGTAGTCAACCCAGAAGGTTGTAAAGGAGGAGGTTGGATCTCATTTAGAGGGGAGCCATCATTCATAACAATGTGGATTGGGCTTGGAGGAATGTTAAATTAAAAGGAAGGGCTTTGTGGAGGAGATGAAATAGGCTGAGGAAATGAAGGTTCAAAAGAAGGAAAAAGATCCTTAGGAGGATTAGCAGTAGGTTGTCATATGTTTGTTGAAGGAAAAATTCTTAAAGGGCCTTTTGGAAATCGAACAAAAAAATCATAATCAATTGTAATTATTATCTTAGCTGAAAATATTTCATCCCTAATGATTGATTGCCTCCAACAACCAAATGGAGAATCTAACTTACAAGTATTGAAAATTATAGTGGTTTTGGCAACCAAAACACAAACCTTAGTGGAAAGTTTGTTATCCTTTAAACACCTACCAGTCCTCACAAATATACTAAAAGTGTTACCAAATTCCTTTAGGATCTTCAAATCATTAAAATCATATGGAAGATTAGGCAGAGAGAACCAGACAGGAGAGGCTTGGAAAATAGTTTTCCCAGGTTGAAAGAATGGCTTTGAAAGAGATAGCAGAACAATATTATTTTTTAGGTTAAAAAGGGTTTGGTTAATGCACGTTCTTTAGCCTCCACATTGTCAAAAATAATAATAAATGTATCTATAGATAAGACTTGAAAATACATGATACCATATAAATGTGTTCAAATTGATTTCTGCAACTTGGATAACTAAATTGATTGACCCCATACCTCTATAATGATACCACGCTTTGTCAAATCAATGCCTCACCAAAATTATCGTATATTACCAATAATGATCTGAGGGATGGGGTTCCATACCTTTTTACCAAGAGAAGAATTATGAATACCCTCAGAGTGATTAGACAATCCACAAGAATTATTTGTTTCGATTAAGATTTGAGCATCAAGGTTTGTTGGTGTAGTATTGGCCTCATTATTTCCCGATGCTCCCAAAAATGTATGTGATTTGCATGCTACATCATGATAGTTACCATCAACTTTTTTTGAGAGATTTTTTCCTTATTTAAAGCATGAATTACAACATCTACACCAACGCTACCTGAATGACCAATATTCTATTGATTAGGGTCAACACTATTAACTCTAATATCATTTTTGCTTGTACCTTCTAAAGCCAAATCCTTTTGCAAGTCGCCCGAAGTCCAGGAAGAAATGATAGAAGGAGGGTTTGAAAACCCTAACTTTGGAGGTCACTAACGATAATGCTTCTTCCTACCATCCCTCATCTTCCTCTATTTAGGCTAAGGAAATGCAGCCCCGGTATTAAAAATGTTCATCTAAGCACCATTATGAAAAATCCATTGTGAATTTGAAGCATTTAGGGAAAAAATATGTCATTTGTAGTCATATTTCCAAAAAACCCCTAAAATACTCTAACCTGAGTGGTCGATTGAAAGCCATATCCTACCATTTTCCCCCTCTGAATACCCATTGAGGTCGATAACCATATGCAACCAAAAGATTCTAAACCGATTTAGCTTTCCGCGGTGTGGGAGGAGGATTTGTCAGGGCAATGTCGCCCCACCTAGAATTCACAGAGGACTGCATCCTCATGTGTCATCAGATATTTTTCATTGTTATTATAAAATGATAATTTTTTAATGAAAACTAATTAATATTTGTTTTAAAAAATTGAAGTTTCAAATCTTCTAAAATTATTATATTTTTTAATAATTAAAATAAATTCTTTAAAAATGGACAATTCATATATTATACACCCTATTCTGACCTAGAAACTATATATAATTTTAAAATAGGAATATAAAACTCTATATACTATAAAAGATTGGGAGTTGAAGCTTAGGTGTAGAAAAGCACTTTGTCGTGACAAAAGATTGGGTGTTTACGATGTTACCCCTTCAATATTTTTTATTTAAAGTTTATAATCTCTCTGTAGTTTGGATGATAAAAAAAATTACTATCCAAAATATATATTTCGAGATCTGTGTTCGTCTTATCATTAATTCAGTAGACATCTACCCACAACTATGTCTATACAACCACAAATTTGCACGTTAGTAAACAAAAGATGTTGGTAACACAGTATGTTAACAACATGTGTGTTAGTCTATTGTATTTGATTGTAAATTAGTCTATTGTATTTGACTATAAATTACTAACGTACTTAACCTGTGTTAGTAATTTGCAAACAAAAACAATAGACTACCACATGTTGTTAACATACTGTGTTAACAACATAGTTTGTTTACTAAGGTGCAAATTTATGGCTGAATAGACACAAGAAAACTGGGCTTACGGCATACAGAATGACATGTACCATCTACAACTAGTCGTGTCTATTCAGCCATGAATTTGCACCTTAGTAAACAAAATATGTTGTTAACACAGTATGTTAACAACATGTGTTAGTCTATTGTTTTTGTTTACAAATTACTAACACAAGTTAAGTACGTTAGTAATTTACAATCAAATACAATAGACTAACACACATGTTCTTAACATACTATGTTAACATATTTTTTTTACTAAGGTACAAATTCACGGCTAAATAGACACGACCAGTTGTAGATGGTACATGTCATTCTATATGTCGTAAGCCCAGTTTTCCCATGTCTATTCAGGCATAAATTTGCACCTTAGTAAACAAACTATGTTGTTAACATAGTATGTTAACAACATGTGTTAGTCTATTGTTTTTGTTTGCAAATTACTAACACTGATACCATTAGTCTTTTGAAGGAATTGGGTTATTCTGAAGAAGTTATAGATACCAGAAAGAGGATTACTATCAAAGCCTATGATGAGGCAAAAATAAGTTCCAAGGGGTTGGCCATCCTTCCTGGTAGGATTGGCCCTATTCAAAAGGATATATTTTTTCAAATAGTTGATGTTGGACCCCTTGCATATAATATCTTACTTGGTAGGCCATGGATTCATGACATGCAAGCAGTGCCATCTACCTACCATCAATGTGTTAAATTCCCCTACAATGAAATAGAGATTTGTATACTCGGGGATAACACTTTATCTGTTAATTTGATTTCAGTAGGGGCACATGTTCCCCTCAATAGAGAAGAAGAATATTTTGATGCTACTTTAGCAAAATGTAAAGACAAGTTTAAGACAATAGACCTTGGTATGGGGGGGTATCAACTCAGCTCCCTCACATCATTGCCAGTTTCACCTCGATCTTATGGAAAACCTTCAAAAGAGATGAAGTCTTCCTCTTCAACTATGACATTGTTTGGAAAATTTATAGAATCATCAGTGCCTATTCAAAATGAGAAAGAGGAAACATTTGTTAGAGACTGGATATATAGAGAAGAAAAGTATAAGCACAATGAGAATTTCTCTCCTTCTCCTACAGCTTATGGAAGAGGATATACTTTTGTCAAGAATATGGGCTATCCTGGATATGGCCCTCTTAATCAAAATTTGGATGCTAGGTCTGAACCTCTTGATCATGCTAAATTTGGACACAAGTCTAAGAAACCAGTTGGCCTAGGATTTGAAAAATGCAAAAGGCATACCAATCCTCTCTTTGAATAGTTAGAGAGTGATGATGAACCTGAATATGAACCTAATTTGACAAATCAGCAGGATATGTGTGAATATTAGGTCCCTTCCACTACTCTCCTTTGGGGAGATTCAGATATTTCAGTTACCCATGCATCAGTTGCAACTTTAGAACAAAAATCAAATATAGAGGATCCATTGAGAGAGCGTCAAAGAAAGAATCTTGTTCGTTTAATGGAAAGAGAAAGTGCTACTGTTGATGAAACTAGACCTTCAACATCTTGATGTCCCAAGCCTTCATGGTGTAAGCATCCTAGTCGCAGTTTAGATACAATTTCTAATGAGTATGAATGGGACTCTTTTTTGGATCCCTCTACAGTTGATAGAGATGTTGATGTTGTTCACATTTATAGTTCTCAACCTGAGGTCGCCAACGAGTCACATGTAGGATTAGAGGTTTTGAACCCACATATTTCCTTATTGAATGATTCTATGCTTGTTAGGATGAATCTTGATTTGGGTATCTTCGAGGGATACTTGACAGACTCTGACTCTTCAGTCACCAACGATAATGTCATTCATATTTATAACCTTGAACCAGCCATTGCCTTATCTCTTGTTCATCCTGACCTTATTGATTGGTCCCAATGATATCAAGAACCTGAGATTTTAACATTCCAAAATGATTATGAGGTAGCTTGTTACCTAAATGTTGTTAAACCCGTAGTCTCTTCCACCAGCGAACCGGCTACCAGTATGACAAAGCTAGACATCAAGTACCTTAGTCAGAAGATAAAGAGAAAAGAAAATAAAAAGAATAGGTGTTCTAATGGAGAAAACCACTGTGTGGCGGTGTCAGAACCAAAAAAAGTAAAAAGAAATGACGTATCCAAGGGTGAAAACCTCTTTGAGGCACCTAAGGATGAGGTACTTGATCATCTTCCTAGCTATTTTTAGGACAGATCTTCAGTGCTTATTGAGCCAACACAAGAAGTTAATTTGGGTACAAATGAGACTCCACAGATAGTAAACTTGGCTGAGTCCTTGTCACCAATAGAAAAAGAAGCCTATACTAAGTTCTTAAAGAGAAAGAAGATCAATTTTGCATGGACTTATTCAGAAATTGCCAGGGTGGGACATTAATCTTATTAAGCATCACTTGTCCATAGCTCCAAATGTCAAACCAGTTAAAATTTTTTTGATGAAAATGCATCCTCATATAGCTCTTTTAGTCAAAGCAGAATTAGAGAAACTCCTTGGTGCAAAATTCAGAAGAGCTATTGCTTATGTTGAATGGATATCAAACATTGTGCTAGTTTCCAAGCATGACAAATCCATTCGAGTTTGCACAAACTTTAGAGATCTTAATAGAGCATGCCCAAAGGATGGCTTTCCACTCCCCAATATAGACATGATAGTGGATATGACTGCAGGTTATGAGATTTATTCTTTGATGGATGGTTTTTCTGGGTACAATCAAATTAAGATAGCTCCCAAAGATCAAGGAAAGACTGCATTCACTTGTGCATGGGGTACCTATTGTTGGAACATTATGCCTTTTGGATTAAAAAATGCAGGAGCTACCTATCAAAGAGCTATGACAAATATTTTTCATGACATGATGCACAAAAATATGGAAAATTATGTGGATGATACCTTGGCCAAATCTAAAAAAAGAGATACACACTTAGATGATTTGGAAGTAATTCTAGATCGCATGGAACAATTTCAGCTAAGAATAAATCCTAAAAAGTGTGCATTTGGAGTCACATCTAGGAAATTACTTGGTTTTATCATTTCAGCAAAAGGAATAGAGGTGGATCCTAAAAATGTTCAAGCAATCATAGACATGCCACCTCCTAAAACAATTAGTCAAATGAGGAGTCTTCAGGGATGTCTTCAATCTATAAGGAGATTTATTTCACAATTGGCAGATAGAGCTCAACCCTTCAATAAGAACTTACATAAGGGAGTCAAATGTATTTGGAATGAGGATTGTCAAAAGAGCATAGATCAAATCAAGAAGTACTTGGAAAATCCTCCTATTTTAATGCCTCCTATTCCAAGGAAACCACTTATTTTATACATTTCAGTGACAGAATCTTCCTTGGGGGCATTACTGGCTCCACTTGATGAAAATGGGAAAGAAAGAGAAATATACTACATTAGTCGTACTCTTGTTTCATATGAGGTTAATTACACTAGCATTGAGAAAGCTTGCCTTGTTGTTGTGTTTGCTTCCCAAAAGTTGCGACATTACATGCTTGTGCACACTATACACCTCATAGAAAAAATAGATCCACTCAAATATTTTTTGAGTAAGGCTTCTCTCACAGGTAGACTAGCTAAATGGATGATGATACTTTCAGAATTTTACATAGAGTACGTTGATTGTAAGGCAATCAAAGGACAAGCTATAGCCGATCAATTGGCTGATTTTCCATTACAAGATGACGCACCTATTCAAGTTGACTTCCCAGATGAACATCTTATGTATATGACTGAAAGAACTTGGAAGATGTTCTTTGATGGTTCTTTTATGCAAAATGGTTCAGGAGCTGGTGTTTTGTTTGTTTCTCCTCATGGGTTCACAACTCCTAAGTCTTATAAATTATTGTTCCCATGTACAAACAACATTGCTGAGTATGAAGCTTTAACTAATGGACTTAAGATAGCCATAGAATAGAGAATCACAGAGTTACACATCTATGGGGATTCACAACTGATAATCAACCAAGTTAATGATGAATATCAAACAAAACATGAGAAAATGGTACCTTACAAGAAAATGGTTTATTACTTAAAGAGATATTTCACATTTGTCACATTTCAGCAAATCCCTAGAGCAGAAAATAAAGTAGCTGATGCTATGGCTACACTTGCTTCACTTCTTCAGTTAGAACAACATGAATCAAGATTTGAATTCCTGGTGGAAGAGCTACATCACCCTATCTTTGACTCCCAAGAAAGCCATATCATTTGTACCCTTGTTGGTCATGATTCATCTTGTTATGGTGTCATTTACTCATATCTTCATGATGGCATTATACCTGAAACCTTTAACCTGTCTGAATGCTGAAATCTTACCCAAAATGCCTCTCGCCATTCCCTTATCGCTAGTGATTTATATAGGAGGGGTCTAGATGGAACACTTCTTAGATGCTTAGAAAAGGAAGAATCCGATCGAGCGCTAGTTGACATTCATGAGGGCATCTATGGGGGACACTCCAATGATATTTCCATGGCCCGAAGGTTTCTTAGGGTGGGGTACTATTGGCCCACAATGCAGATGGATGTAGTAGCTTTTGCAAAGTCATGTGAAAAGTGTCAAAAATATGGTAACCTGATACATGCTCCAGGTAGGGAGCTCATTCCTTCTATTTCTCATTGGCCATTTTAGTGTTGGGCCTTTGATCTTGTTGGGAAGATTCATCCCAACTCATCAAGTGGACACAAATTTATCATTACTACTACTGATTACTTTACTAAATGGGTAGAAGTTGTCCCACTTTCTGTTTCCTCTGGCAAGACAGTTTCTCTATTCATTCTGAACCATATTATCTGTCGATATGGAGTGCCTTCCGAGATTATTACTAACAATGGAGGCCAGTTTAAAAATAAGGACCTTAAACAACTCTGCAAGAAATTCAAGATTATACAACATTGGTCCTCCATTTACTTCCCGCAAGGAAATGGTCAAGCAGAGGCATCAAACAAGGCCATTCTTAAAATTTTGCATAGAACAGTGTGTAAGAATGATAGAGATTGGCATTTACAAATAAATTTGGCTTTATGGACCTATAGAACAA
>MU223575.1:230702-242617 GCA_018584345.1 Thuja plicata | reverse complement strand
GGTAAGCTAACATCATAGTCATCTTGACCTTTATGTCTTTGATGCTTATGTTAGAATCTTTCCACATTTCAATCCGATATAAATCACATTCATATCTTCATAGTTGCACTTGTGACTAGTGATGATTATGTGATTTTTCGATGTCCGTTAATAATGGCCCAATGATGAAAATAAGTTCCTTTACATTCTCTTATGAATGATGAACACAAGATCCTATATTTTTTTCTCTATTGAAAGTACACATTTGCATTTTCATGTAGCTTGCATTGTTAAACTTCATGTTAATTTGCATTCTAAGGCTGCATTATGAGTTTGAGAGGGTTTTCTTCATCTTTCTTGTGGACTTTTAATCAACTATGATCACATTTTGATCTTCATTTCCTTATCTTCTTTCGTGATCTCAATCAAAATTTTTTACCTTAAACAGTTGATTAATTTTGGGGCATTCTCTTTCTTAAGGCAAATTCTCTTTCTTCTCTCCATTTCTTTCCACCTCTTCTAAACTTCTATCTTCCATTCGCTTTCACCCCACTTCTTCTTCCTCTACTTCTTCTTCTTCTTCTAATTCAACCTTGGGGCATAATATTTTGTGCTTAATGATCTACCTTGGTTTTGTGATCTTTATATCTTTCATCTCACATCAAGAACCTTATCTTTAGTTTGATTTGATCAAAATTTATCAATTTACTATTTCTTCTCTATCTCATTTCAATTTCAATCACGAGGGGGCAATCAAACTTCAATCTTTAATTCAGCTTTATCAATTATATCAGTCTTGCTTGAGATTCTTATCTCTGACATGTCAATTACTTATTTCGGTGTTGACTTTGTCTTTTAATTTGTGCTTTTTTTTTTCCTGATGTGTTCCCAAATCGATCACACGTCTGGGTTGTTTTGTGATCCCAAGTCGACCTCAGACTTCAACTATATTCTTTGACTACATGTATTCCTGAATTGACCATACATTAGTCAAAGAGGGGCAAATGTATGCACCCTAAAATTGTCGCCTAGACTATGAGCCCCATTTATCAATTTATCAATTTTCTGAATCAATGGTTAGGAACATTTTTAATTCAAATCAATTTCCTTGATCAAATTGTAATTAATTCAATTATTTCAATATTTCCTAAGGTTTGATCATTTTTTATTTAATTAAAAGATTTAATCTCCCTTTTAATTAAATAAAATTTATCTTATTTAATTAAATTAAATTCCTCCCATTTAATTAAATAAAATTCCCCACTTAAAGCACTTTATTTCTTGAAAAAGGCAGTAAATTAAATAAAAATCCCTTTTTCATCACATCCTCCTAAGTGGTGGGTTTTGCCTCTTAATCATAGCCTTTCTTTTTTGCCTCTTAATCTCAACCGTTCACTTTCCTTTAAAAGGAGACCTTTTCCTTCTCATTTTCATATTAGGTTTTCATAGTATTGTTATGCTGCAGGTTTGGAGAGCAATTTTGGAGGAAGATTTGAGCACTTGAACTTGGATATTGCAACTTCTCTCTTCATGTCTTCTTCTTCTTGCATCCATGGTTATTCATGTAGATTAGATTCATGTATATTTTCATAGATTAATCTTGCATTTGTATTTCCTTTCATAGAATAATCATGCATTATTATCAATTAGATTAATTTATTTTCATGCATTGTTATCATATAGAGTAGATCTCATTTTCATGCATTTGAATCTCTCATTTCATGGTGTACTTGCATAGGCACTAACTAGGTCAATCTGAGGGCCTCCATTTCAAACCTTTGCACTCCATAACTAGAGAGTTATGGATCGATATTTGAGGCCTCATTCTTGAGCAACCTTGGATGAAATGATTCATAGAAGTGTGTCAAAATTTTAGCACACAAGATTAAGTACGTTAGTAATTTACAATCAAATATAGTAGACTAATTTATAATCAAATACAATAGATTAACACACATGTTGTTAACATATTGTGTTAACAACATATTTTGTTTACTAAGATGCAAATTCATGGCTGTATAGACACAACACATCAAACGAGTTCCCGCAGATCAAGTATGGTGAATACAATATCATTCCTGACAAATGTAATAGATTTGTAATCATATGATTAATGGAAAAAGTGTTGTAGCATAGAACAATTTTGATGAGTCTGTATGTGTTTTAGTTTTCTGTGTGTTTATTCTTGAATTTACCAGTTTTGTGCACTACTGATCATTAAGTAATTTGAAAACAAAATATTTTTCACAAGAGAAAAAAACCTCTATTTCATCAACTGAGTCCTTATTCCATCACATATTAGGTACTACATACAAGTTCTAAAAAAAACTATTGAAACTATTTTGACTTCAAAATCTTTACAACATCGTTTGTTTCACTAGGGGAAACTTATTTTATTTAGCAAATGGACTAAAATATAGAGGATTGTAGGACGTCTATTGTCTTATTTTTGCCGTTGTAATTGAAATTGGAAAGAAATGAATTACGGTGAGGTAAAGTTAGCAGGAGAGGTTGGAGGCTGGATCCTCCCCCAACTTCTTGGATCCACTCCCACCTTCTCGCAGTAATTTTTATAGTAATTTATACGCGTATTGACAGCTTGGATTGTGGCACCGAACTTGTCCAGAGGTAATGGCGCTGTGGCAGTTTGCTATTTTTCATCCAAAAGCACACTTCTGTTTCTGTGGCAGTTTGTTGTTTTTCATCCAAAAGCACACTTCTGTTTTTAACGATATAGAGGGATCTTGCGCTACTATAATTATTCTATGACTTTGACCTTACGTAGCCTTTATTTGGTAGATGAAGTAACACATGTTGTGAATATACTATGTTAACAACATATTTTTTTTTACTAAGATACAAATTCATGGCTAAATAGATACGTACCTTCTTAAATAAAGGTCTTAAAGGTAAATCTAGAAATTATATAAGTCTTTCTACATCTTAGACCGACTTTAATGTTTTTCCTATTTCATATTTATCTCCTCACTATTCTAAAATATTTCTATCCTTATCTAGAAGCTCATTTAATTTTTGTCCATTTCCGTTTCATATTTGTGGGAGAAATTACACATTCCAATAGTTTGTTTTTGACATTTTGTGACGAAATAAAATGCTATGAAACAAATATATGGCAAATGCAATGCTTAATGTTGTTGTGTTCTTATGGTTGAGGATAAGATTTTGTCTTTGTTATGGATTATTAAAACTTGAATAATCTTAGAAGCATCCTCAAATTTGCAGGCAGAGAGTACACTATAAATTTTATATCTTTTTTAAATTGCTGAAGATATTGATAGTATTATACAACTTTAAATTTAAATAATTGGAAAATTAAACTTGAGGTTTTTTTATTAGGCATGTATAAATGTACACAACTGAGTATGAATAAAATTTAAACATATTCATGGGAACTATCCTTGAAAAAATCAAAACCATTGATACACAGTAGATCAAGTAGACTATGTGAATTCAATAAGAGTACATATTGTTCATACCGTTAGAGTATATTCACCTAATTTTGTATCATCATTAAATATAAATTATTAATATTTTCCTAACACTTCCATAGCCGTGTAATCGCCAAGCTTATTATACGCTTATTTTGAAATCTTGAGGATAACATATACAGTCCTATACTTTTTAATGATTAAAAAAATGTAAGGCCATAATGTTTGTCATATAAACTTCAATCATTTTAGTTCAAATAAGATTTGAGGCACTCCCACATGTTAACATTGGGTTAGAGCTTCATGAAAAGGACTCTAGAAGTTCATCCAGGATTTAAGCATGAAAGGACGAGTTATCTTTCATTGTCTCAAATTTATGTATTATGGACATATTATTTGGGAATGTGAGTTCAAAAATCATTTGATAAAGAATTTATCCTCTAGCTAAAGCATTTTGAGAAATGAAGATCAATCAAGTTTTGGAACATCCAAAACCTTGGAGAAATTTTTAAGCCCTCTCTATAACCTTAGATCATAGGGGCATCCTTTTCCCAAGGAAAACTTACATATTCACTTCTTTATCCAAGGAGAACCTACATACCGACTTCTAAATAGGATTGAAGTTTCATATAGCTCTCCTAAGAAGGTATCTCTCTAGGAGCATACAACTAGGTTCTCAATCCCAAGGTTTCATAACCAGTTAAGTACCATTACTTAATAGAGTGAAGCAGAATGAATACTATAGAGGGAAAACCATACAAGGGCTTAATATCAAGAAATGCAATAATTCACTATTTACCGATACCCATTCCTAAGAAATTTACAACTCGTTAATTTTATTGATTAATCACAGTCCCTAATTTCTTGGGTTAATATTTCATAAGTAATTCCCAAAAATTGATAGTGTTTAATGATATGCAACAAAAGCCAACCTAGCTCCCAATTTAGGAAACTTATACCATGGCCCACATTCATCCAAGGATGTTGAGATCTCAAATTAGATCTCACCACCCTTCTATTCCTAATTCAACACAAACATTGCAAACCATACCTATCATTAGGCCATGATACTATGTTATAGTGAAAACATAACCATGAAGTTATATTGTTGTAACYATAATTTGATGACCAATTTTGTGCAAAGAAGAAAGTATACAAATTGATTTGATTCAAGATATTTTTCAACATAGAAACACCCAATGCTTTTATTTTTATAATTATTTGTTTTACTTAATTTTCATTAATTTTAGATCATTTAAAAAGAATAATATTAAAAATATAAATTTTTTATTTGAGCTTATTAATTAAATTAAAAATGAAATTATATTTAATACAAAGATTTTACATGAAGAAACTTACCATGAATCCAAAGCAACAAAAAAGAATCGTTTATATATTAATTTTTCATAAATAAATTTTATATACAAATAAACACAAGAAAATAGCTTTAATAAAATTATATACTTGATTAATCTAATGTCATGACAAAGTTTTAATATGGAGACACATATGTCAATCAACTTCTCGTCAATGTAAAGTTCTTATTCTAAGAGAATCTAATAAGAAAACTTGATATTTGGGTATAATAAATGAATTGAAAGTAATGGTTTATGCTACTTGTTTAATATCACCAAAATTTGAATGTGATATGTTCTATTGGACTACTACATATTTTGACCTTTAATACAAGAAATGGTATGCATGTTCTCAACCACAACAATTGTGATAAGAATTGGTGTAGTGGGAGCAACCATTAAGAATTGGTGTAGTGGGAGCGACCACGAAAGCTATGGCGACAGCAGATTTCAGAATTGTGCCAAAATACTGACACTTGGTGGGCGCAAACAATTCATCCCGTCTTTTCCTCAATTACTACACATGATTATCACACACTAACGTGTTATATTAAACATTTAGTGCTTTGGAGTGACTGATCGAGAGTTGAATGTTTCAAAACTAAGGGGAAAAAAATCAAAACCGTAAAGAAAAAGAAGAGAAAATAATATCTTCCTCCTGAGCAGGAGAGAAGACAAAAGCTCTGGTCACTATATATAGGATAAGACATGTATAATGTCCGTATCCTTGAAGAAACTTCAAATACAGATCACAAATTAAAAAAATCATGTGAATGACTGTAAATCATTGACTCAGAGTCAGACTATGACCCATCGATGTATTGACCTGAATTTACAGTGTCTTCCTCTTCTCCATATGACTGATTTGGCCTTTAAAGTGGGAGCTAGTAATTCGCCTTCCTCTTCCTCTTCGCTTTGTTGCTAGTTTTGAGAAATATGAGTCTCACCGCAATGTAATTCACCTTGAGACATCTTTCTTGTTCGCAGCTTCATCTTGCCTAACTTGCTAAATTTAATAACAAGTTAAATAATGTGCATATTTTTATGTTGCACTTGTAGGTTACAACACATATTTGTGCATGTAATTATTTTGTATAATTTCAGTGCACATATTTGTATATGGGAAAAAAATATTTTTATATAACTTTTTATTTTTCTAATAGAAATATATAATGATAAAAGGTGATAATAGAAATTATAAATGAATATAGAAGTTTGGTTCTAATATAATTGGATAAGAATTATCATGAATATTTACTTTCTTTTTATGTGAGTATATTTCTTTTTTTTTTTAATCCTTAAGAGTGGTGTCTTCTAGTCCTGTTTTGTGTTTTGTACAATTCTTTAAGGTAAGGAACTAATATCATACATTGGATAAGACTTGTATTATGAGGCTAGTGCATAGAAGCTAGAATGAGGAGTTGATCATAAAATATGTGAAAGGATTCAATACTATATATGATCATTACCATTTTTATTTTATTGCCAAGACCTCCTTTGAGGTTTTATTGTTTGTTGTAATGTCTTACAAAATAATGTATAATCAAATATGTAAATGGCTAAAATATTAGTAGGTGCGAAAAAAGTGAGAATGGAGTAATAATTTATTTGGTGACCACTTATGTGAAGAATTTTGGACTAAACTATAAAAGCAAGTTTGTTGGAATAGATATCAAGATGGATTTGTCAAGAGAGATGAACTCAAAATGTGATTTATTCCATGGGCACCTAACCTAATTACTCAATTGAAATGTTTGGGCTCAAAATAGATGTATGTTCTCGAAGTATTTTTTGAGGTGCACAATTAGTGCATACATCCTCCAATTCATGTTAGTAACCTATTCATAATTAATTAATCTTAAAATGTAATTTATTAACTCTTTTATGTGATAAGTTATTTAAACACATACATGACTAATAAAGGAATATGTAGAAAATCTTTATGGAGTAATTTATTTTAATGCTATAGAATATAGAGTCAAAGTCTATGACAAATTCATTTAAAATTTTGAATGTGATAGGTAATAACAATGTAGGATGCATAAAGTGTCAAGAAAATTATCGAAAGATTAGATAAGTTCATGGATACATACCAAGCATAAATGAGTGTTAGATTCTACATGAAGTGAGAACTAATCAAGGATCTAGTGCCGATTATAGATCAGGCAATTTCAATCATTAGATGAATGAAGATCAAAATAGTAGAATGAAGAGAGAATTTTGAAAGATAGAAAATGGAGACAATATCAGACCTTGCCTTGTGAGTGGTTAATTTGACACTACCTCTTTAGTGTGTTTCATTTACTTTTCAATTAAATAGATCTGAAGTGATAAATAAAGTAACAAAGGGTTGGGGTGATCGAGGATATAATTGTTCACCCTAGTAAACCCTAGAGTCTCTCTCTCACCTCTAAACGCTATGATTTGAATGCATTTAAATAGTAAATTAAATTGAGCATCAATTTATGAATGATCTCGATAACTCTCGCATCTTGTTTTAAGCCTATATTTCAGGTCCGTTACCTATACTTGTGGTTTATTAAATATAAGGAGAATTATCATGTGACATAAAAACTAGAACAATAATCATCTAATCAAATTTAAATTTAATGCACAATAATAAATTTAATTTTTGGATTCACGAGATATTTAATAATGAACAATTGAATAATGTTAAATTCTATTTTAGCCAAGGGGTTGCTATATTTGTTTTTTTTGTTCCGTGTGTGTGTGTGTGAGTCATATGATGGACAAGGATAGTCACTAACTTTGAAGTGACAATACAAAATGGACAAACAATCACAACTAGATGCACATGGAGGTATCCTTTAAATATAAAGGTAAATTTCATTCAATGGGTAAACCAACTTTGATAATTTTATTCTTATTAAGGTAAGGTTATATATTTTAATTTCTATTCCATGAATATATTAACCAAGTAAATTATTTATAATAAAAAATAATAATATTAGAAAATTAAATAATGTGACTAAT
This sequence comes from Thuja plicata, assembly GCA_018584345.1. Taxonomy (NCBI): domain Eukaryota; kingdom Viridiplantae; phylum Streptophyta; class Pinopsida; order Cupressales; family Cupressaceae; genus Thuja; species Thuja plicata. Next base: position 234,840 of record MU223575.1, on the reverse strand, counting down.
AATTATGGTCTACATATACTTGTGTATTGGATGATGCCTTATGGTGGCTTATGCCTAATGAAAAATTAATTGTCAATAGGGAAAGAGAGAACCATCTAGACCCTAATAAAATAATTTATTTTTAAGTACTATAAATTATGACCCTTTTTACCTTAAGGGTATGACAATTATGGAGTTTAACATTTATATGACTAGTGTAATTGTGTTCTATGGGGTCTAACATTTTTTATTAAAGGAAAACACATTTTGAATGAACTTGAAACCCTATAAAACTAGATAGAAGAAAAGGATAGCATCAAGAAACCAACCAAAAAACCATAGGAAACCAACAAAAAAAAAAAAGGAGATTACATCACAAAAAGTATAAAATGCAAAAAACAAGAGATTGCATCCCACAGAGTATCAAAACAAAAACAGGGAACAAACTCCCATAAACCTTACAAATTTTTCATCAAACTTTTATTTCTTTTAATCATATCATCATTAATACACTGCACCTTGTTAACCACATTGTCCATTCACGTAGCTCCCTTGTCTTTTCTTCTACATCTAGTAGAAGTATCAAGTAGAGAGTCTAATACAAAAACATGAACAACACTTTATTTCTTTGATTTGACACTTTTTGCTGAGGAATCAACAAATCCTTTGGAAACTAATTTGAATCTATGTGGTCTAACGCTATGGATTATGTGTAATGATATTTTGTGGGGGTATTTAGGTGTCAATTCATGTTATTGTTTGTACATGTTGTATTAGGGAATGAGAACCCTTGCTGAGTTTTATATTTTGGATTTGTCCTTGCATGGATCTTAAATGGGTGTTGAGTGGACAATTTTTTGGTTTTTGGGAAAAATAAACCCTAAGGTTCTAAACCTATATCGAAAGGTACTTTTCGCACATGTAATATTTTCCTTTCCAATCATGATATGACACCTCAAAATGTCTCATAAATGATGGTAACAATTTTGAATATTAGGAGAGGGTTGGGAGGATTTATGGTACTGATCTTGTCCCCATTTTTCTCAAAAACTCATTTATGTGTACAGGCATTGGGAAATGAAGTGTCCACGTGCACTTTCCTCACATTAATAAGGAAAATAATTTCTTGCATGGAGTGGAGTACACTCTACACCTCTCAAAGTCTCACACATGTGTGAGAACTTGAGGAAAAGTGTGTTAGAGGAGTGAATGGTAAGGTGACAAGTGTCACATCCCCCATTCAAGAGGTTCAAGTTTGAACTCCTTTATATCCTTCATTGGATGAGGAGTTTGGGCCCTTGGGTTAGTCACTTCCTAATTTCTATTCTTAATTTTTTTGGAGTTGTGAGATTGAAGAGATTTGGGAGAAATAAAATCCTTAAAAATTAGATTTGTGTTCAAGCTTGTCATGGTTTTGGAGAGAAGAGAAGACTCATCTCTAGAACCCATATAGAGTGATAAGAATTTTCTTTTCCTAGTGTTAATATTTACTTTGTTTAGAAATATTATTTTATTTTACATGCATTTGATAGTTAAGGGAAGAAGGGAATAATAGTTTTTTTCAATTGGAGGGTGTATATAAAGAAATTTAGGAAATGGGTAAACCACAATGTTGTATTTATAGTTGAGAAATCATGTTTTATGGATATTAAGTGTATTGGTATGTATATTTAAATATAACCCTATTGTAAACTCATTAAAAGACCAAACACAAGCCTAAAATCCAGAATAAATTATTAATGATACCAATTGAGCTTTAAATAAAATGCATGCAAATAAAAAATCTATTTATAATTTCACACACATGATAAGCTTGACTCCATTGTCCTTCAATTCTCCAAGACCTTATGGATAATAGTATTTTCTCTCTACATTAAGCACTAGCATAATATGACATAAAAGAGTGAAGTGTGGTTTATTGATGATGCAAACATGATGGAAGTATGATTAGAATGAATAAATGATAGATAAATGGACTTATGAAGATCTAAAAAGGTACTATGTATGCATACTAGATGTATGCTTGAATGGAAAAAATGAGAGAACGGGTCTTTTTTATAAAAATATCCAAGAGAATTAATGGCTTAGGTTAATAGGTGAATATATGAATGACCATGATGAGAGGAGAGAGAAGGGTGTGTGTACCTAGTTGTGGACCAAAAAAGTGGACACACCTTTAAAAAAAATTCAAATTTTCAATAACCTGATCGGGTTATTGAAAATTTGAAATCATTCTAGGCTTGGTAAACCAACCCTAGAATATATTATAAAAAATTGTGTGTGCCTCAAAACCCGATTAGGTTATGAGGAATTTCTCAAAACCCTATCGGGTTATGAGACTCATTGAGTTTCTAATAACCCAATCAGGTTATGAGAAATATATCAAAAATAGAATTGCCCGCAGCTTAGGCCATTGTTTAACGCCTGAACCACGAAGAAGAAGTGTGGAGGAGGGTAAACAGTAGCAAAACCCGATCATTCTTTGAACAAATAAAGATTTAATCGAGATTTTTAACCAATGGCACCCCGTAACAAAGGTAAGTTTGTTTGTTTTTTTTTTTTTTTTGGCAATTGTAATCAAATTAGGTTAATTTATTATTTTTTGTTTTCTTTTATTAATTTCATTCTAGATTCATCAAACAACCCAAAAATATGAAAATGAAATGAAAGACCACCCCCCTCCCCATAGAAGCACCATCATCTCCACCTGTAAACCCTCAACAACCTCACCACCCATAAACCCTCAACCATAATCTCCACCTGTAAACGCTCCTCACAATTCTCCTCCTCCACAACCATCACCACCCGTACACCCTCCACATGTGTCATTAGGTCATGTATATGCATCACGAGAAGACCTTGTGCAATGCCTTAACCAAAATAGTGCACAAATTAATATATTGGTCAATATGTTGAAGGCTTCCGGTCTTCAGCATCACTCTACCCTCGCCACTACATTAGAAAAAATGTCTAATAGTGCAAATGAGGTGTCTCAAGAAGTGACAAAATGGGGTTCATGGAGGGATAGGTGTTGTACATTTTATGCTGATGGTTTATCTTATGAGGATGTGAAAATAAAAGGCATAGAAAAATGTGACATATGTGCCCTTTTCACCGATCCTAACACTAGCAATTCCCTAGAAGTTAATACAAAATGATTTCCTATACATTGTTGTGTTCATAGGGGGATGAAATCAGCTTTTTGGGATAGGTGGTACATGGTATTTGACCAACCACCTTGTAATAATAATGAGGTTCCTTTATATTTTTTGAGGAAGCTATACTGTGAGTTTATCATTGGTGAGAAGCTGAATTACTTTGACTTTCATGAGTTCTAGGGTAGAGGGAGAGGCTCTGCGTAGGATAGACCTGGGGAACATAGGATTACCCGACCATAAGAGAGGAGGCGTACTGCGAGAAAACCCCTCATTCATGTTGTGGTCCCAATAGTGGTGAAGGATTCTATGGATATACAAACTCTTCATGCAACTACATCATTGACTGATGTCATTATCCAGCATGACACTCAGTTAGTTGGAGAGCATGGATCAGTGCCACCTCCATCTTCATCAAATGCGCCATTAGGATCATCCCATCCTGCACCAGCTCCATCGCCATCAGATTCACCATTAGGAACATCTCATCCCATGCGAGATCCATTATCATCAGATACATTTCCATGGTCAGTCCAGCCCATTGAGCATATCTGCATCAGTTGTAATGGTATATGTGATGGGGTAGATAGCCAGGCGAGTGTGGATGGTTCGACATCCCATTCATGTGTAAACTGTGACAAAAGATGTCAGGCATCCACTAATGAGGATGTGGCCCTCACAGATGATTTGTTGTCGATGGTGTATTGTTCAGAGCCAACACAGGTTTGTTAGAATTTTTGTTTTGACATGTTATTTTAATTAATTACCTAAATCTGTTAAAAGTAAATAAAATTTTATGTATAGAAGAATCTAAATTGATAGATGAATAATATGCATTGCAGGGTGCAACTGGTGGTACAAGCACACCAAGGAGTGTTCATTATAGTACACGTAGATGGGTAGCTCAAACACCTGAGGTAATGTTTTATAAATATTCCTAAAATAGAATACTACGTTATTTTGAAAATATCATATCTTAATAATTTGTATGGTGGTAACTTAGT
>MU223575.1:203641-214068 GCA_018584345.1 Thuja plicata | reverse complement strand
TATATAAGTTTATTTAATTAATAATTTAAAATGTGGGATTAGAATAATAAAAATATTTAATTAATTAATTAACGAAGAAGCTAAATTGGGTAAATCCCTTGGTAAAATGGTGGGCTTATTGTTTATAGATCCAACAACCAAGGTTAAAACCTCTTGAGATTTCTCTCTACCATGTTAATAATGGAGAGTTTCTTACCTTGACCCTTGGTAAAATATTGGGGCTTCTTTCATGTAGAACTAACTAACCAAGGTTCAAACATTATTTTTATTAACAATAATATATGTAAGTAAGAAATCAATAACATATTTTATATTTTTGAGGTAGATGGTGTAGAGGTGCAAACGTGCAACCAAAGCATTGGAGCAACTAACAATGGATGAAAAAAATTGATAGGTGGGGGAAACTTTTGTCACACACTGATCTTTTCCACCAAGGTAAACACGATTACACTTAGAGTAGGGAATGTGGGAAAAAGGTTTAAACCTCGTATATCTACCCTATGTCAGTTGTAGGCAATGGATTATAAGGCAAGTTATATCTAGAATGTGAGTTTTTGGTATAAGGATACAACCATTAAAGTAGAAGAAAGAATGGTTAAACCCAATGTTTCTTCTCACACCATTTCTAATTTGGTAGCACATGCTAAATGCCTCTACATTTCTATTTATGGGTTGGTGGAGTTGGGTTGGAAATTAAATTTTTTAATAAAACCCCAATCAAACTCGAGAGTGACTAGAGACAAATATCTTTTTTAGCTCGCATTTTGAGCCTAAGGATGTAAATAGTTTGTTGAGCACCAAGGTTGACGGCTATGGAGGCAAATAGGATGGTGCCAGGAAGGGAAATTATTTCCTCCATAAAAAACTATCATGCCATTATAAATATCATATTAGGCTTCCTACCATTACTCTTGGACCTTAGGAATATGAAGGTTTAGGCTCTTCGATTACTACAAGATATATTCAAACTATAATTCTTGGTCGACGATATCAATGCAACAGTTATATCAAATCCTGGGATTGGCATCCCTTGGCTCGAGGACATTACCAATTTATTTCAACCAGAGGTTGCGGTGGCTAGGCAACCATCTCTGCTAAACTTAGATGTTTATAGTCTGAAAATACATTGTCAATGGGAAACTATGCGAATGAACTATTATCATACATTGGATAAGACTTCTATTATGAAGCTAGTGCATAGAAGCTACAACATGAGGAGTTTATAATATTTGAAAGGATTAAATACTATTTAGGATCATTAGCATTTTTATTTTATTGCAAAGACCTTGTTTCAGGTTTTACTGTTTATTCTAATGTCTTACAAAAAAGTGCATAATCAAATATGTAAATGGTGAAGATATTAGTAGGTGCAAAAAATGAGAATGGAATAATAATTTATTTGGTGACCACTTATGTGAAGAAATTTTTGTTAAACTACAAAAGCACTCATTGGAATAGTTATCAAGATGGATTTTTCAAGAGAAAAGAACTCAAATGTGATTTACTTCACATGGACACCTGACCTAATTACTCATTTGAAATGTTTGGATTCAAAATGTATGTATGTATTAGAAGTATTTTTTAGGTGCGCAATTAATGCATACATCTTCCAATTCATGTTAGTAACCTATTAATTAATTAATTATTATTAAAATATAATTTATTAACTCTTTTATGTGATAAGTTATTTAAACACGTGTTAAGTTCTAGGTAAAGATGTGACTAATATAGGAATATGTAGAAAATCCTTATAGATTAATTTATTTTAATGCTATAGAATATCTAGTCAAAGTCTATGATGAGTTCTTTTGAATGTGATGGGTAATAACAATGTAGGATGCATAAAGTGTCAAGAAAATTATCTAAAGATTAGAGAAGTTCATGAATATATACCGAGCATAAATGAGTTTTATATTCTACACGAAGCGAGTAATAAACAAGGATCTAGTGTCGATTGTAGATTAGGCAATTTCAATCATTAGATGATTGAAGTTCAAAATAGTAGAATGGAGAGAGAATTTTGAAAGAGAGAAAATGGAGACAATATAAGGCCTTTCCTTGTGAGTGGTTAATGTGACCCTACCTATTTAGTGTGTTTCATATAATTGTCAATTAAATAGATCAGAAGTGATTAATAAAATAATGAAGGGTTGTGATAATCAGGGATATAATTGGTCGCCCTAGTAAACACTATGATGTGAATGTATTTAAATATTAAATGTAATTGAGGATCAATTTATGAATGATCTTAATAACTCTTGCATCTTGTTTCAAACTTATATTTCAAGTCCATTAACTATACTTGTGGTTTTTTTTAAAAATAAGGTGAATTATCATGTGAAGTAAAAACTAGAACAATAATCATCTAATAAAATTGAAATGTAATAGAAAATGATGAAATTCATTTTGGATTCATCAGATGTCTTATAATGAACAATTGAATTAACTTAGGGAAAAGGAATAAAGTTAAATTCCATTTTAACCAAAGGGTTTCTACTGTGTTTTTTGTTCCCTAGGTGTGTGTGTGTGTGTGTGTGTGTGTGTGTGTGTGTGTGTGTGTCCTTAGTAAATATAAAGGTAAATTTGGTTCAACGGGTAAAGTAGCTTTGATATTTGTATTCTTTTTAAGGTAAGGCTATATATTTTAGATTATATTTCACTTTTCTTAAGCTAAGGTTATATATTTTTAGATTATATTCCATGAATATATTCACCGGGTGAATTATTTACAATCAAAATTAAGAATATTAGAAAAGAAAATAATGTGGCTAATAATTATGGTCTATATATACTTGTGTATTGGACAAGCCTTATGGTGGCTTATGTGAAAGGAAAAATTATTTTTCAATGGGAAAAAGATAGAACATCTAGACCCTAATAAAATACTTCATCTTTTAAGTACTAAATTATGACCCTTTTTACGTTAAGGGTATTAAAATCAGGGGGTTCAACATTTGTGTGACTAGTGTAATTGTGTTCTATGGGGTCTATCGTTATGCGTTATGTGTAATGATATTTTATGGGGGTATTTAAGTGTGGATTCATGTGATTGTGTGTACAGGTTGGATTAGGGGATGATAAACCTTGTTGATTTTTATATTTTGGATTTGTCCTTGAGTGGGTCTTTTAATGGGTGTTGAGTGGGCAATTTTTTGGTTTTTGGGAAAAAATAGACCCCTAGGGTCTAAACATATATGGAAAGGTACTTTTTGGACATGTAATATCTTCATTTCTAATCATGATATGACACCTCAAAATGTCTCATAAGTGATGGCAATAATTTTTGAATATTAGGAGGGGTGAGAGGATTGATGGTACTAACCACATCCCCGTTATTTTTCTCAAAAACTCATTTATGAGTAGAGACTTGCGGAGATGAAGTGTCCAAGCATACTAATTCCCACGCATGCATTAATAAGGAAAATAATGATTTTCCTTGGATTGGAGTACACTCTACACGTCCCAAAAACTCACACATGTGTGAGAACTTGAGGAAAATTGTGTTAGAGGAGTGAATGAGAAGGTGAAAAGTCTCACATCCCCCATTAAATATTTTCAAGTTTTAACTCCTTTATATACTTCATTAGATGGGGAGTTTGGGCCCTAGGTTTATTCACTTGCTAATTTCCATTCTTATTTTTTTTGGAGCTGTGAGATTGAGGAGATTTGGGAGAAAGAAAGTCCTTGGAAATTAGATTTGTGTTCAATCTTGTCATCATTTTGGAGAGAAGAGAAGACTCATCCCTAGAAACCATCTAGAGTGATAATAATTCTCTTTTCCCTTGTTAATATTTACTTTGTTTAGAAATATTGTTTTATTTTACATGCATTTGATAGTTCCAAGGGAAGAAGGGAATAATAGTTCAAATTTAATGGGAGAATGTATTTAAAGAAACTTTGGAAATTGGTACACCACAATGTTATATTTCTTATTGAGAAATAATATTTTATGGATATTAAGTGTATTAGTGTGCATATTGAAATGTAACCCTATTATAAACTCATTAAAATCCCAACCACAAGCCTAGAATCTACAAGAAAATATTGATAACACCAATTGAGCTTTAAATCAAGTGCATGAAAATAAAAACACTATGTATAACTTCACACAAATGATAAGATTGACTCTATTGTACTTAAATTCTCTAAAACCTTGTGGATAACAATATTTTCTCTGTGCATTAAGCACTTGCACAAGATGACATAAAAGAGTGAAGTGTGATTGATTGATGATGTGAACATGATGGAAGTATGATTAAAATGAAGAAATTATAGATAAGTAGACTTGTGAAGCTCTAAGAAGACTCTATATATGCATACTAGATGTATCCTTGACTTTCAAAAATGAGAGAAAAGGTTTATTCTATATAGAAATCTCCAAGATAATCAATGGCTTAGGTTAAGAGGTTAAAAGATGAAAGACCATGGTGAGAGGGGAGTGAATAAGGTTAAGAGGTCAAAGTAATAGATGGATGGGATTCAAGGTGAGTTGACCTTTAGGTAGGCATCTAGGTTTAATGAATCTAGACATGTAGCAAGGAAGAGAAGAGGGGGATACTTGTCACATGATAACAAATTTATATTATGATCTATATGAACAAGATGAAAGGCTAGGATTAGATAGAAAAGGATAATAAGTTCTAATTAAATAAATATAAATATTAATTTAAAATTAATAATTTAAAATGTGGGATTAGAGTAATAGAAATATTTATTTAATTAATAAAGGAAGAAGCTAATTTGGGGAAACCCTGTGGTAAAATGGTGGGCTTATTCTTAGAGAAATTATTAATTGGCATTATCAAAAAGAGTTTTTTCGAAGGGTGTTCATTTCCTTCTTCAAGAAGCTTATGTTCTGGTCTAGAAAGAAACAAAAAGATCCTTTACTAGTTTTTGTTGTTCAAATATTTAGAGGGTCAACTCCTTTGACTTCGAAAGAGGCCCATTCTAGCTTTAAGGAAGTTTGTATCATAGGTGGTTTGTTGAAGAAGGTTAAACCAAGGTATTGCAAGGAGCTATATTGCAAAATGGTGAACTCTGTGATGAATTTAAACATGTTGTGCTTATTAGTTATATTCAAGCCATGAAAGGGTTTAACAACACCCTGTCTATGAAGTTTGTTAATTCATGGCATCATGGAAATGTGGCCATAGGGAGTGTTAATTTTTGTGTGATGCCAGAGCTTATGCTAAAGATACTGGTCTTGATTGCAAAGGTTATAAGGTTGAAAGGAGGAGCAATGGAGACTATAAAAAATAATTTAAGAATTTTTTTGAAAAGGAAAAAAAATTGATGGTTGTGTCGAATGGTAATGGGTATGAGCATTCCTCCCTCTTGAATCCTTATGCTCTTTTTTTCCTGTATCTGGTGAATTATTTTATGCTCGAGGGTAGGTTTACTAATTTTCATGGGCATCATATCCCCATTTTGAATCGCATTAGGCATGGTGACAAAATTGATGTGCCCTCATTTCTATTTTTATCTCTGAGTAATAACGTCAATAAGGGTGATTCTCCTCCTTTGCACCTAGGTCTGATCTATATTATTTATTAATTCATGTTTAGTAACTCCCTTATAAGTAGTAGGTGCCTTACATATCCTCAGAAGGAAGAAAATCATAATGTTGAAGCTCCTAAAAATTCTGTCAAAATTGAGTTTATTGGTAGTGGTACTCTCCCTGAGAGCTCAAACACTAAACCTATGAATAAAAAATTAACAAAATTTTGCAGCCTTCTATTAAGACTAAGCCCTCCCCTAGTGTGCCTTTTGAAGAAACCCTCTTAGACACCACTCCTGTTAAGAGAAAATTTCTTTCTAAGAAGTTTTTCTCTGTTAAGATAACAAAGACTAGGGCTAGAGACAAAAGTAAGTATATTAATGTTGATAAATAAGACACAAAAGAGGAGATAGATTCTCAGGTTGGTCAGAAGATAGAAAGATCAAGAGATAAATCTAGATAAGATACTAGTTTTGGGGAGTAGATCTTCTAGGCTGAGGTTCAAGAAGGAAATTAAAGAGAAAAATCTAGCGGAGGAGGTAGTCCCTGAAACTAAAAAGATTATGAACCTAAAGAGAGTGAAGATATGGATAGTTCAAATGATGAAGATTATGATAATGAAAAGGAAAATGAGGAGCTTGGAAAAGACCCCAGAGATTACAATTTATTTATAGGATGTTGAGGAGATGGTGAACCCACCATGTTCCTCCCCTATTTCTCAAATGGAAGATTGTATGGAAAATAGGTCTCTGACCCCCAACCTGGAGAGTGAAAAGGACAATAGTATGATGAATTAGATGATGCACCTCCAAAAAATACTAGATGCTCTCCAAAACTCCACTCCTCTAGCTATTTCTAAAGAGGAATTTAGTTCTTATATTTCTTCTTTATGCAGGTTGATCAATAGTTTAATGAGGAAGGTTGTGTTTGGGTTAGCTATGGGCAAGAGAAAATTAAGGAAAAGTGTTAAGGAGATAAACAAGCATGAGAAGGAGGAAGAGGAACCGATGAATCTGACGTTGATGACTGGAAGAAGGATCTCAACTGCCTCTTAAAGGACTGGGAGACTATCTCTAGCTTTAAATTATTTGCATTCTATTTCCATTATGCTATAGGTGGTTTGTTTTTAATAATGATGTTCATATGGTTAAAATTTTTGATGCTCTTATTTTTGTAGTGATAGTTATAACTGGGACAATGTGTTGTTGTTCCTTTGTAGCAGAGGTTTCTTTTGTTAATGGAAAATATTGCTAGCTAGTGATATGGACATGTTCATAGTAATTTTAATAGTGTAGTGTTAGGTGGTATAACTTTTCAAGTGGTTTTTGATTTTGTAGATTCTGGTTGTAATGGCCCAAAGTCTGCTTCTTTGGTTTTTTCTATAATATTGTGATGTTGTTATCTAGATTTAGGGTCATTTCCCTTCCATCTTAATAAATTAACTAACAAATAAGGTTCAAAAATTAAGTTTATTAACAATAATATATGTAAGTAATAAATCAGTAATAGATTCTATATTTTTGAGGTATATGGTTTAGAGGTGAAAAAGTGAAACCAAAGAAAATTAGAGAAACTAAGGATGGATGAAAAACATCGACATGTGGGGGACATTTTGTTAGACACTCTGACCTTTTCCACCAAGATAAAAATCATTCCACTTAGAGTAGGGAGTTTGGAAAAAAGTTTGAAACCTCATAAATCTACCCTATGCCAGTCGTAGGAAATGGGTAAGGAAAGTTATGGCTAGAATGGGGGCTTTTAGTATAAGGATACAACCATCAAAGTAGAAGACATAAAGTTTAAACCCAAAGTCTCTTCTCACATTGTTTCTAAGTTGGTATCACATGTGAAATGCCTTGGCCTTTCTATTTATGGGTTGTTGGAGTTGGGTTAGAAATTCATTTTTTGAATGCAACTCCAATTAGACTCGAGAGTGACAAGAGACAAATATCTTTTTTATGTCATATTTTCAACTTGGGGTTGTAAATATTTTATTGAGCACCAAGGTTGATGGCTATGGAGGCAATTAAATAGGTTCTAAGAAAGGAATTTGTTTCCTCCATAAATAACTATTGTGTCAACACAAGTATCATATCAGGATTCCTAGTGTTGCTCTTAGACCTTAGGATCATGAAGGTTTAGGCTATGTTATTGCTACAAGAGACCTTTAAACTAGAATTTTTTTGGATGATATCAATGTAATAATTATATAAAGGCATGGGGTTGGTATCCCTTGGCTTGAGTATATTACCAAATTATTTCAACCAGGGGTTGTGGTGGCTAGGCAACCATTTCTGCTAAACTTAGATGCTCATGTCTTGAAAGACATCATCAATGGGAAATTATGGGAATGAAATTTCTTCATAGGTTGGTGGAAGTTGAGGTGGAGACTAATACGTAATGGATGAATAGATTTTCCTTGGTAGCATGCTCGAATTCTTTCTACAACCTAGGGATTGAATATTAGGCACTTTTTTTAGTTTATGTTGACCTTCAATTTCTAACCTGTCTACTCTATATGGTGTTGGAAGTATTTTCTTGTCCACTTTCACTCTTTCTCATATGGTACAATTTATATCCACTTTTTGTTGCAATTGTCTAGTTTCAACTTGTTATGATTTCGCTCTGCACATCCATATGTTCAAGGGGGTTGAGTAGTTTTTTCTAGTATAGGTTAGTGATTTTCTCTAGAATGGGATTTGTAGCTAAATTTTGCTAATGCCTTTCATGTCTCTTGTGACCATAAGTTTTGGTTAAAGGGTCATGTTTCTATTGATGCAAAAGATATATACTTTAATATAATATCTTATATCACAACTTTGTTTCTTATTACGCATAAAAAAAATAGAGGAAGAGGATAAAGAAGTAATTAAATAAATTAAAATGTTTGTTTAATAATAGAGGAATATGGTAATATAATTAAATAAAAAATAAATATTTAATTAATTAAGTTAGTACATTTTTAAGTGTCTACAAATTGGATAAGAAAAATGTTTCCAGTCTAATGTTGGACATATATCTTAGATAGGCACGGTCCCAATGCTAGCTATATGCTTGTGTAGAATCCCTTTGTCACCAAACTTTTAGGTCACTAGAGAGGCGAAGTGGAGAAACTGCCTAGTGGAGTTTTGAATCTTCTGAGACCTAAGATGAGGGATCTTAATTTGAGGATAACACATAACTAGGGATTAGTATTTCCCTGCCAATTCTATGGTCATAAAAATCTATAGGTTCCTAGTAGCCCCTCATGTAGTACTAAAATTTTTACCTAGGAGATTGGCATTTTTGGAATTTATATGGAGAATCAATCAAACAAAAAAATACCACCTAGAAGGTCAAAAGAAAGGATCTTTTTTTCCTTCAAGTATGGTAGTTTGTGGATTTTATACCAACAAAGAAGGATTGGAGAAAATTTACCCACTTTGTAAGTCCTACAAAATGAAATCTGAAGTTATTAGAAATTATGATCCAGAAGGCCTTATAAATCAAGTTAGGTTGCAAATTAAGAGATCAACCTTTTCCCATAAGGTAAGAGGATTTGATTATAATATGTCTCACTCCCCAACAAATTATTTACAAGAGGGAACAATGGGAGAAAATTCAAAGGGATGAGTAATAGAGGAAAAAAGATAACCCTAGATATAAGGGGGATTTATTGAGATTGATGATCCCACTACTTGAATAAATAAAATGAGAGACAATTTTGAGAGGCTAGCTAGAAAGTTGCTTGTAGTTGAAGATAGGTCATCCTATCAGCCATCCTTAGTACAACATGCATATATAAGGAGAAAGTAAGAGAAAAACTATTACAAAACTATTCTGAAAAGAAATTACTAGGTTAGAAAATATTTTGAAATAAAATCAATATTTCCTTAAAGCAATTTTTGAGCCTAAAACCTAGGACGTAAATTATCTTCCAATTGTCAGTTTTCCTAGTTACTTTTAATTGAGATTCTACTAGAGTCAACCATAATGTTAAGCGAAATCCTATCAAACAACATCCTCATGATTGGATTAAAGTTATTTACCTTCCATTCAAATTATAATTTTCAAAGTGTGCTTTGATTTGATCAACAAAGTGGCATAAAACCTAAAGAATATTGGTTAACCCACTTTTAAAAATAGTTTTTAAAATATAAAATTTTACATTATTTTTTATTAGATAAATACTTTTGATTAGAGGGTTTTGAAAGGATTCTAAGATCTCTTACATCAATAAGAAGTTACATCACATGAGAAAAAATTCTAAATAAGAATGAATTAAATAGGAAAAAATCTAGAAATGTCACAAGAAAATAACTAAGCCACAACACAGGAGCATCTTAGAATTGATCAAAGAAGTTTAAAACCAAACCTTGCCCAGAATTCTAAAAAGAGTCGAAGGTTGGTCCACACGGATCAACTTATCATTTTTGAAGAGGGGCTAGGTTCAACCAATTGATTAGTTATAACATTTGTGAAAACTTATTTGAAACAAATAAAATGATATGTTTGAATAAAAAGTCAATTAATTCTTTTAGAAAAGAATATTCAACTCAAACAAACTCCGAGCTTCTTAAATAAAGTGACATTTTTGAATCAAAGGTCCATATTTTTTAAGAAAAAGCTATGATTATATGAATATGTATTCACAAATTTAAGATCTGGATTCAATCCAAAAGGCTTGGAGAGCATAATAACCATCCCATACAATACTTCTAAAGTGAAATTTATGCAACTTTGGGTCAATCTGTTCTAAATAAACTCTGATATATAAGCTGATATTTCTCATCTCAAACTTTCAAATCTTTCACAATTGCTATGAAGACATGAATATTTATGTTTGTGCAATCCTTTAAACATATTTGTACAATATTTTTGAAAACGTAATTCAGACATAGATTCAATAAAAAAAGCTGGGAGTGCATATAAATCGTCCCTTACAATATTT
>MU223575.1:137437-149763 GCA_018584345.1 Thuja plicata | reverse complement strand
CATACAAATAAGTATCACTTCTTGATCACAAGTTTTAGAATGTCTTGGAAGGAATCTTCCAAAATCTTCACTTCGGAGCTCCATGTCTTAAACAAAATATGACTTATATGAATCAATCCATTCAATGAAAAATATGTAGTTTCAACATTCTTCAAGTCTGTCGGTAAGCCTTTAGCCAATGAATCTGTAGTCTTTTCTAAATCTATCAGATGTGCCTCAAGTATTGATAGCTTCAGAGTAATGAAGTTCCTCTGTAAATTGAATCTGTTCAGTACTCTCTCCTTCTCATTCTCCAATACACTGATCTTAGCCAATATCTTTGTCACTTCTGTGTCTAACTCTATAGTGGTCTGTGAAGATGTTTCACAACCATCCATTAACCAGTTCAAAGTTTCCCTTTCCTTGGAAATAATATCTTCAACATTCTGAATGTATCTGATAGGATTCATGTTGTAACCCAATAACTTTCTCCCATGTGTAATGTAGTTCTTTACATTTATCAGACAAGTTTTCACAACTCCTAAGTCCCATGAGATGGACTTGCATACCTTTATTAGCTTCTTCTCTTCATATGTTTTCTCTTCTTTTTCCTCTGCAGTCTTCAGCAAATTTTCAAAATGGCCATCAAACTCATCAAGTGTGAATTTCAAGTTCTCAATATCATCTTTGTTCTGGAATTCTAAGGGTACTAGAAGAAATTTATTTATAGTATCAATAGCTCTTGAAATCACCTTTGTTTTCTTATCACCTTTCTATACTGATTTCTCCTTTTCTTTGTTCAGTATGGTGAATGCCAGTTTCACCAGTTCATCTTCGTCCATGTTATCAAAATTTACATTACTACTTGCCAACAATAAGCTACATGGTAACATTACCTCTTCCTTCTCATCTTCTATTTTCTCAGTATTTCGTCCTTCATCCTCTTTTTGCTCATCTTCCTTATTTTTCTCTTCCTTCTCAGGTTCATCAGCAATAGAAGTGTCCATGGTTCCTTCAAAAGGGTCCTTCTCATCTTGTGAGGGGTCTAGTGTTACTGCCACACCAGAAACATAGAAATCTGCAGTAGTGTCTTCTTTACTCTCTTCATCATTAGTCTCTATGTCCTTTGTGTTGTCATCCATTCCCAATTGTGTAGGTAAATCTATCTTAAGAGGTTGGGGCTTGACAAAAGTAGTTCTCAACAGTATCTTCTCAAGTTCCTTCTAAGTTTCCTCAGTCACTTCATCATATTTCATCACCATTATCTTTAGTAATCTTGTCTTTGTCCTCAATAGGGGTTTCAATTTTTTGACCATAGTATCTCTCTCTTGTATAGATAACATAGGTAGAATGTCATCAATCTCTTTGTTTCTAATCTGATCATCTTGAACTTGTGCCAAACATTTTCTTCTTTCCAATTTTGTATACAAATCTAAGTGTATGATTCTTTCAACTTCCAAAAGTGTCTTCTTGAAACTAAGCATGTGTTCTATTACAATGTCTTCAATTTTTAGTTTATCTGCTTCTTCATATCTGTCATAATATTTATCAATTGAAACCAATTTTCCTTGTTCAATTGCTCTTTTCTCTAGCATTTTAATGTCAGGTTTCCATGCTTTATTCTTCTCATTTTTATTCTCTTCTTCCTCAGCTATGCTCTTCTCTTTTGTCTGCATACTAGATCTAGTTAGTCTAGGAGTAACTTCCTTTGCTTGTTCTACCTGCTACTGTGGTGGAGGTGTGTTATCAACCATAATTACTTCAGGGGTGGAAGGGGCATTAGTGCTTCCACTAGATAATCCAAGGGATCTATCTGCCATCTTCTTCTTCATATATTTTAGTTCTTCCTCAGATAGACCAGCCTTTACTCCACAATCATGAATAAGATTAGCAATCTTTCTCTTCCTTTGTCCTCTATACTATTCTTCTCTTACCTTCTCTGACTTCTCCTCATATGTTCCCCATCTCTCTTATGATGTATCAAATTTTGATGCAAGAATATGTTCTACTTGCATGGTGAGTACTTCGAAACTCACTTCATAACCCATAGGGTAACACCATTTCTTTCTAGGAGTCACTACCTCAAAACATACACAGTCTATTTCAACCATAAAACAAATTGTGTCCTTGTACTTCTCAACTATATCCTCATGTATTCTGTATCTACTCTTCATTTGTCTTTGTAGAATTTTGATCATTGCAAACAGTTCTCCATCTACCCAAGTAGTGTTCTTTCTCCTGTAACTCTATGAAATCAAAATACCAGTGGGAACCCTAGTTTTCCAGCCACTAGGATGTAAACCAGGAAACTTATGTTCAATATGAATGAACATGTGTACCAATAATGATCCAAATCTGAAGGTTTTTGTTCTATCTTTCTTCACAGGATTAATATTCTCAAGGAATTGCTATGCCAATACCTCATATAGGTTGAACTGTGTATTTTCTTTTACCATTCTCCATGCAATCATAATAACTCCAGCTAATACAAAAATAGGTCTGTTGCTGTAGAAAAATTTGTAACCAAGTATCATTGCAATCAACCTTACATCTTGTTGAAAAATATCATTTACTATCATTTCCCTTCTATCCCACTTCAAGTGTGTTAGGGTTTCAACTTCCTTCTTAACATGTTTCTCAACAACGGGAACAATTCCAGTGTTATCAAGACCAGTAATCTCATGAATTAGGTCACTGCATATTTTTACAAGTTGGCTACTAATCCATATGAATTGGTCATGAACCCTTCTCATAAGTATTTTAAACCATTCATTTTCATCAAAGTCACACAATTCCATTATCTTCATTATACTTAACTGACTAATGTGTTTCCATTCTTCCTTCATGATTCCATTTTTAGACATGTTTTCAATTTTTGTGAGTATATCATCCTCTCCTAATGTGTCATACTTACAGTGTATGTAAGCCCTAATATCTTCAACATGAAGTACACCATGTGGGGTCTATGAAAATGCTCCTTGTAGATCCTCTTCACACGACTTATAAGGATGTTTCTTGAATTTTTATCTAGGATGATCAACAACATCAAAAATTACAGGTGCATCCATAGCTTAGATAATGTAGAATACTTTTCACATGAGGAATTCTGAGTTTATGCTTCGATCGATCACGCACAACAAGTGAAAAAATGGTTTAATACTTTTGCTCTTTGATCTCCTTGGCTCGCTCTTTGTAAAATGATATAAAAAGAGATCATAACACGGTGCTTTATACAAGTCAGGTTATGACTTTTATTTTTCACTTCAAACTATCTGGTCAGTTGCTGAATCTCGCGATCAAAATATACAAGTTGGCTGATGATGTGCTCTTAGATATATGATCCATAATGTCAGCTCAACATATTCCAAAGCTCGCATGAGCTCACTACATGATTGCGGGGAAAGCTAGATTATGATGTGTTGCATTTAATGCTCCCCTAAGGCCATGATAATCCAATTAGGTTGATTCTATCTTGCTACCTTTAGGCAAAGATCTAGTAGCATCTACTAACTCTCCCTGAACTGATGTCTCACTAATTTATTTAATCATCCATATCTTGCCACTATTTTTGTCTTCTGCTTTCTTAAAACAATTTTCAAAATCATTCTTCACATCTGCAATACTCTTGCCAGTATCATTTCCATTCTTCTGTTAATTCATAGGAGGTGGTGTTCTTCTATTGTCTATTCCATTATACCTGCAAAATTTTCTATATGTCCTAGATTATTTCATTTGTAACATATATGAGGTCTTCTTTCTTGATTAACTTGTAATTTACAGTACTTCACAATGTGCCCAATGTTGTTACATTTGTAGCATGTAGGTTTCATTGTAGGTTCTCTTCCATTGTCTTGTCTATATCCAGATTGATTAGGTCTTCTACATTCAGTCTTCTTGTGCCCATATCCATTACAGTTAAAACAATAACCATAAAAAGTTCTAAAAGGGGTATTACCTCTGCAATCTCTCTTCATGTGTCCAAATCGGTTGCAACCAAAGCATCTGCCTCAAAAGGTCTGATCTTCTCTTTAGGTTATTCAATAGACGGTTTCTCAGCATCAATCTTCTCTACTAATTTCTCTTCCTGATTCTTTGAACATTCAGCTTCATTGAAGCCAATACCAATTATGTCACCTTTAGGTTTCTGCTTGTCTAACTGTTCATCAATCAAGTCACTACTGGTGTGAAGTTTCTCAATATGTTTCTTTGCTTCAGCTAGTTCACCTTTCACAATCTGATTGTATTTCTCCAATTCCAAGTATTTGTTCTTGTAGCTGCCAACTTCATCTTTCATTTGATTTAATGCATTGTTTAAGGTTTCTTCATCTTTCTTCTTAGCATCCTCCTGTATCTGTATTTCTTTAGCCATATTCTTGTTCTCAAGCTTTAGAGCCTCAATCTCTTCTTTTATTTTCTTCACCTAATCTAAATTTTCCTCATATGAATCTTCTTTTATCTGAACCACGAGATCTTCTCTCTGATTTCTGGAAAGTTCAAGTTGTTCTTTTAGTTTCTTTATGAATTTCTTAGCTCTTCGGAGGTTAAACTTCAATTCTCCATTTTTTGCTTTAACATTGTCAAGATCTTCAAGTGTAGCTTCAAATTTCTCCTGCAAACCATTCAAATCCATTCTGATCTCCCTCAAGTTGTTAGGATTTCTCTCTAAGGGCCAAAAGCTCTGATACCAATTGTTAGGATTGGATAATACTGAGAGGGGGGGGGGGGGGGAATCAGTATTATAANGGGGGGGGGGGGGGGTGAATCAGTATTATAACAGTTATTTAAATTATTCAACCACTTGAACATTAACCATACAATTGCAGTAAAGGAAAGAACATAAACAAATAACACAAAACTCATAACACCATGATTTGTTTATGAGGAAACCCTGGCCAAGGGAAACCACGGTGGGGATGATACCCACAAGCATGCACTAAAGTATAATGTCCCTGTTAGGAGACCTAGCCCTGTTAGGAGATGAATATTACATAGTACATTTCCTTGTTAAAGGAATAACAACCCTATTAAAGGTTCACAACACCCTGCTAGGGGCCAATGAGCTTACAACTCTTACAATGTAATTGTGTTACAAAAGATTCTCAGTGATGAAAAAAAACAAGCATCACAAATGCTTTGATAGTTTCTTTATAGCTCTATCATTATCTACTCTGCCATTCGCATGTCTTGTTTGCATATCCTTCCCTTTCTCACAACTCAAAAAGACTCTCACATATCTTTCTCAAAAAGATCTTACGTATATACTTTATATCTTTACCAAGTCGGCTCTTAGAATAAATATTACAAACATTGTCAAGTCAGCCTTCATTACATAATACAATTAATATAGTAAAAATTAAATGTATAGTCAGCGCTCTTGCATAGTAAAATTGTAGATTATCAACAACAAAAATATGTCTTCAATTTCTAGCGGTCCAAGTCTTGCTCCTTTAATCTTCGCTGTTGTCCAACTGCTCTGTATTGTTGTTATCTGTTGTCTATCAGTCTCCAAATCCTCATAACTCATCATAAACTTAACCAAATCAAAATTAATCTTAGGTGTATGTCAGACATACCTCATACTATCTTTCATTAAGCTCGCATGCCTTAATTCATCAATCTCTGTCTTCGACATCCAAAACAATACTGTATCTCTGTTTCTGTACTTAGTCAATTTTGGACATACCAAAACTTAACTTCAAAACAATTGATCTTAAACCTAGATGTGTTTCCATAAATGACAACCAAAAAGTGTATCACATTTCCCAATTTTATCACTTGCCAACACAAGCAAGATATAGAATGACAGAAACAGGGTTTTTAAACCCTCTACACTTTGAGCTCCATAAACTCGGGCGAGAATACCCTTCTAACTTAGAACAATCAAATCACTAAATTATTCCAGTAGATATGAATGGAATTATAGTGATTAACCTCTACAATATTTACTTGGCAGATCAAAACATAAAGATAAATATCAATTTTATAGTGATAGTCACCTAATTCAATGGAAAACAAACCAATGCTAGGGTGTGGAGTCACTTCTGAATAACTTCAACCAATTTTCTCATGAACAAGAATTTAAGACAACTACAGAATCAACCATAAACATAGATATACCTTATATATCTATCCTCACACATATAAAAAATCAATTCATCAAATTCATTATAAATCTTGAATCTCACTGAAACAACCCTAAGGCAATTTTAATATTTCCTTGAAAGAACCCTAAAATTATTTCAAAATTTGCCTAACAGATGTATAAATTGAACATTCTTTGAACATTCAATTTAAATAAAATTCAGAAGACCATAATGAAGATAGAATACTCATCATATGTTTCAGAAACTATTGATGGATTTTATTTGTATTCATAATCAAAACTGCTATTACATTCTACAGTAATTTCAAAACCCTACTCAAAATATATTGGTCTTAAACAAGAGTTTATACAATTAAACTTGTACTCCCAAATGAAAAATGGCTATCCTTTTTCCAATAGTCTTGGAATCCTTTTATAACTAAGGATGCAACAAGCTACGGACTACATGGGAAATATTTACAAAATCTTTAACAACAACTTTTGCAACTAACATAAAAACAAAAGTTATAACATAAAACGGGTGGCAGAAGTTGGCGAAGTCTGAACAAGGTTTGTTGTTGTAGTTTGACAATATCCTCCTTATCCTTTCATATTTTCTTCCCACCTGTTCACCTCTTTGGTGGTGGGCCAATCAAAGGTCTTTTCCTGGTCTTGCTTAGCAACAGCTTCTGTCCACCTGGCATCAATGGTTGTTCTAGCCTCAGACACAAATTTTTCCATATCTCATTCAACCTTGAAGAGGTTGTCAATCAGTTAACTGCAATATTTGGCCTCATTATCTTTCTCCAGGTGCTGCTTCATCTCTTCATCCTTAAATATCCCATCAAACTCAGCTATCCAATTTTATTGTGGCTTTAAGGTGCCAACTTCATCATAGATTTTTGGGATTAATAGGGGGCACCAGTCACCAAATAACTACAATTTATTATTTATTAATTCAGCTTTCCCATTGAAGAATCCATAGGTATTATTCACTTCATTGATCATGTCAATGGTCTCTATGATTTTTTTAGGAAAATCATCATTGTATAACATGTTTGTCTTTAGTTTATCCATCAGCATGTCTCTTCCTGACCAAGACTTTAATGTAGGCTCCAAGAATGTCATAGCTTCAGTAGCTATCTTTGAGGCTTCTTGCAGTGAGCCATACAATGTATGTATTATATCAGTCTTCTTCTTCAAAACATCAATTCGATGTTGAAGTATGGGCAATATGATAGACATGATATTTATACTTTAACCCTGTGACAACTCTTTAGATCGGCCTTCTGCCATTGCTGAATCTTCTTTTTTGGCACCATCTATTTCAACTCTTGATATTTCCTGAGGGGTTGGAGTCTTTTCTCTCTTATTTTCTTCCAATTCTTCCTTCAATTTTGCAGTTTGTTCCTCCAATGTGTGGTTATGAACCACCATCTCTTCATGCTTTTTTGATAGGGCCATCATTTGGCCAAAAGTTGTCTCATATCTTTTAGACAAGTCCTCTGTCTTTGCCAAATTCATAAAAGACACCTGAGTCATAAGCTAGGCGATCTCAGTGTCACTGGTGTTTTGCAAATTCCAAATCATCCTGTCTGCTCTCTTTTCCTCTCTTATGGTCATGACTAGAGGCTTTTGTGTAGTAGGGGCCAATGACCAGATAGCTAGAGTCTTGGATTTAGGATCAAATCCTGATCCTTTCAAAACTTCATCAATCTCAACCTCTGTTTTCATCAGAGGGTCTTCCTGCCTTCTGATTTGATCTATAATAAATGTGGACTATAAGTCCCAACCAGGCATCAAAAGTAGTCCACTATTTTGTACCAGCAATCTGGCTTGCTCCATAGTGATTAATTCACTCTTAGGATCATAATCCTGGAGTGTCTTTACAATCTCCTCATTTTTATCTGCATGTTCTTCACCTGTGGTTAGACTTTGTCTCAAGTCCTTTTGCTTCATTTTGATTAAGAAGCTCTTGAACTCTTTATATTTTATGAATTCATCTTATTTCATGAATTCATTTGCTATCATCACCCTCTCATCAGCCTCTCCAAATAGTATCATCTGATTTTCCCCTTGACCTTCAGCGTGTGGCTCCTTCTGCAATTGACATTTTTAACTTTCTAAAATATTTGTCATGTCCTATTATCACAGCCTTGGCCAAGCTCTTCCTATCCTTCCCCTTCTTGTGCTTTGTTTTTTTTTTCTTGGGTGTCTCTCTAGAAAAAGTAGCCTCTTCACCAACTTCTTCTTCTTCTTGGTGTTGTTCCTCCTGTTGTTCCTCATGTTCCTGTTTTTTTTATTGATGTTCCTGGTCATGTAGTGCAACAAGAATCGGGGATCCTTTAGATTGTACATCCTCAACACTAAAATGTGGTACTTGTGCCATAAAAGTGTCATAAGATTTAAGCATTTCCTCCATTCTCTTCAAGTATGGGAGGTCAGGGAAGAAACTAGAAAAAGTCTTATTTGATTCCTTCCATTCAACTTCTTCCCTAAGAAGATCATTCCATTTCCTTCTTCTCTCATGGACTTCATCTTTTTCTAACTTTTTCTCACAGTATCTTCCTCATCCAGAGGCTCATGATCTCTGACAGATACCCAGGAAACCATACCTTTCAGAGCTATTTTTATAAAAAATTTAGGGTCACAATATCTAGCAACAACTATAGACATTCTATATTGCTTTAGAAAGTCATTGATTAAATCAAATACTATTTTTTCAATAGAAAAATCAAAAGCCACCCATAATCTAGGGATAAAAGTACCCCTCCTGTGTCCTTCCAAGAATTCTTTATCAACCCAGGTAAGTTTTGAAACAAACTCTAAAAATACAATTCTAAGAGGCACAAATTTAGGGAGAATATGAGGAGGTTGAGAACAACCATATACCCTAATGATAGTGAAATGATCAAAGGAAAATAAATCTCCCCAATTGCGAGTGATTGGCCACTTCTCAACAAACTAATAAGGCCTTATAATTCTCCTAACCTCAATTGGAAATCTCTCCCTATCAGCTCCTAGAAAATCAAAGATTGGATCTACAATCCAATTAGAGAAACATGCAAAAGATGAATTTATAGAGGAACTATCCCATACCAGGGTCCACCTTTGAATTGGCATGATGACACCATATTCTGAATCAAACAATTGTAGTTCTTCATCCATGGAGGCCTTGTTGTAAAATAGAATCATAAGCATCAGATGAGAATAACGTTTAAAAGTTGGGACAGGGACATTATTCTGTATATCTACCAATGCTACATGTATAGCTTCAACTAGGCACCCCACATAATCATAGTCTGAATTGACCTCTGGATGTTGAATGTTCATAGCCTTCATTAGTAGGTTCGCAGAAATAGTAGAATCCCCATCAAAACCTAACGCCCTGCTCAGGTCATACACTGTGCACATGACATAATGGTGAAAAAGAGATAAATCAAAAGGAGACTGAACATTATCTGGGATTATCAAAAGATTTCTTTCTACTCTAGGCATTTATATGGGCATCTCATATTTCTTAATTAATTTCTCCCTCTTCTTATAGTCTGCCTTTATATTTTCTAGGTCAATTTCTTTGCATAATGCACCAGTAATCCAAAAAACCTCTGCTACTAACCTCCTATTGATATGCACTAGGGATTCCTTGTTCTTTTTCCTAATTACCCTAGCTACTTGGCAATAATTCTTAGCCAATTCCTTGATTAATTCTATATCAGGCACAATTAATTTAGCCATGTTTAAATCTAAGGGATTACAAATTGGGATGACTTTAACTCTATTGTTCGAGAAATAATGAAATAGAGTATTACCTGAGTAGCTTGTAGTGACAAGATTTATGCTTTGACACCATCTATCCTTCCACTCATCACAGTTAACACTATTTGCGTTTGATGTCCCAGGCAGAAAATCAAAAAATTCCTCTATATATTTCTTTGCTGCAACCTTCTTCTTTTCATACCCTTGTGAGGTAGCAGTGGTAGTAGCTTGACTCATCTTTCCTTTTCAAATTGCTATCTCAGAAAAACAAGCTCTATTGCTCCCAGAGAAAATCTTAGAATGCAGAAATGAGAATTGTACAAAATCAAGCTCAATCATTCATAATTATAGCCATCAAATTAGTGTCTTATCCACTTGAATGCCAAATTCTTTCACTTGTAGTGTCACACAATCATCTCTCTATAACTAATGCTACCATTAATTCACACTGTATGATCCCTACTAGAAAAGAGTACACACTTTTTCTCTTTTTGCATTCGTAAGCCTGAAATAAGCCACTTGTCAATTTGTCTCTAACCCGATGTATCTTGCTTATATTAAAAATTGTCCTTGTGAGTGAGTGACAAGAAATTTTCTTACAACCATTCACGCACTCGCGGTCTATTTTTCTTTTGTTTTGTATCCTTTGTGACTGAGCGATGGCCTAACTGGAAAGTTTATCATTTGGTGGTCATTTACTCGCTACCTCTTTATCTTTTGCACTTATATTTGTGCGAGTGGCATCACTTTTCCTATTATTAATCACAGACTCACTGCTCAAAAATTTACTTTCCTTGAAACCTTGCGAGTGAGCGAGTGCACATTCATCACTCAATCACTCCTTGGTCGCACACCCACTGACCTCTAACTTATCATGCTTGGATCTGAGTGAGTGAGCGGATTTCAAAACAATCATGTATTATTTTCTTTTCCCGCAGTCGCTATGCCTTTCTGATTCAATTTTTATACCTCTGCAGGTGAGCGATGACCATTTTCATTATGCACTTTACTTGGTCGCTCACTTGCACTACAAAATATTTTAGTTTATAAACATTAGCGAGTGAGCGATGACCCTTTTCCATCACAGTCACATACTCGCTGCCAAAATTTCTTTCTAAATGAATCCTTAGTGACTGAACGAGTGCCTTCACCAGATCTTCAAAATGTATTAATCACTCATTTGCTAATCCCTTTTGTCTTAATTTTCATCATGGACGACTTAGTGACAACTTTCAATTTTCTTCATCACGCACTCGCGGGCTTGAAATCTTAACCAGCACATTGTCTACGAGTGAGCGGTAGCCAACATGCTCTCTTAGTCGCACACTCGCTAGTATCTTCACACTTGACTTTATTCATGGGTGAGTGGGTGATAGCTTGTTTTCTTTCTATCATTACACACTCACAAGCTCATCATTTCAATTTTCAAATCCTTGGCGAGTGAGCGAGAAAAAAATTGATCTCTTAGTCGTGCACTCACAGACGTTAAAACACTGAATACTTCCTTTGCGACTGAGCAACAAGGACCATCTGATGACCAAAAAATATTGCGTAACATACTTGCACTACAAAAAACACAACAGTTAAGACTTGGGTGAGTGGGCAACATCTAAAAATTTGACTCCCTCGCCCACTAGCAGGCTCAAATGATATGCACTAAAACCTAGCCCAGGTGAGTGCCTAAACCTATTTTACATCACTCACTCAGTTGTTGACCAAAAGATAAATGCCTAAGACCACCGCAACTATGTGATACACAAAGAATTAACTCATCACTGAATCTCTGAACCTTTTAACACAGAGCTTAATCCCTCGCAAGTGAGCAACATACAAAATACTTCCAACTTGCTCAATTGCGAACTAATAACCCGACTTCAAAATTACATCGCGACTGCGTGATTAACACCATTTAACGACCAATTCGCTTACTTGCACACCTAACTTGACTTAAAAAAACATGACCATGACTACGTGATTCATACCAAAATGACTCATCACTCACTCATTCACTTAAAAAGACACTTTAAAAGATCAACGCGGGTGTGCGAATAAAAATTGGAACAAGGCAATTTAAAGACTTAACCACAAAATTGACTTTTTGACATTAAGAGAGATGAAATTTGAACTAGAACACGCGGGAAAAGGGCCAAAAATTTGAAATTTGAAATTTTTTAATACGCAGTGCTAACACAAGGAATGACTCATTAAGACTCAAGTGTTGAATTCAAGATTTGATATTGCACTCATTTAGGAAACTAAAATGTCTGGTTTGGCTACCTCCTCTCTTTTTTCTTCATGGAAAATGCGGAATTTTTTGTCTTCTTCTTCGAATGGATCTTCGGGAGGCCTAGCTATTCTCTAGGATCCTAATAAGGTGTTAGTGGAATCTATCTCTAAGGGTAAATATTGGATGCTTTCATTAGTTGAAAGCTGATATTCTAAATTTTCAGTTTGCTTTTTTAATATTTATGGTCCTACATCTCTTATTGAGAATAACAAGTTATGG
>MU223575.1:115588-127718 GCA_018584345.1 Thuja plicata | reverse complement strand
GAAATTTATTTGTCCAGGTTCAGTTTATTTATGTTTAAAGCTTGCAATGTTACTCTACTTTTGGAGGCAACAAGATCTCCCTATATATCTATGTATTTTTGTGTTATAAGTTGGTGGTTGAGAGTTAGTTTGGAGCTGCTCCATTTTATATAAAATTTCAGAGAATAATATAGAAAAGGGATAAATATCAAACCATTGTGTAGAACTGTGTAAACTTATTTTGGTTTTTCTATTTAATATTTATAATTATATTTTGGGATTGTTGTTTAAATTATTCAAAAATGGCACCAAAGTCACTAAAGAAAACAAGAAAACTTAGGTGGAAAGGATTAAAAATTGAAGCAAAATCAAAATTTCCATTCTAGGACATTCTTTTTTTAATATTAGAAATAGAGTAGCTCTTCTAAATTAGCGAATACTTAAGCCATTTTAGTGCCCACATTTTGTACAGCTTATATTGAATTATATTGGTGTTCTCGTTCACCAACTAAGAGAAGAAATAAAATTAGTGCTTAGCCTAAAAAATACAAGTAGTTCAAACTTTACATGATTACAAAGAAAGTGGCTAGTAGCAATTTCAATAGTACTATGTTAGCACAAACTCTTGGTGATTTTAGTAAAGTGATGTATGCTCAGAAATCAAAGTTTTGCACAAAAAAAATTAATATTAAATATCACAAAATATTGTGTTTCCATAGTGAATAATAAATTATAAATATTTCACACACATTCCAACTTTGGGAGATAGTGACTATTGGCCCAGAGAGCCCTCCAAGTGGAGATAAGGAACAAACTCTACTGAACAACTAGTTTTGTGGTCATTCACATGTTTTATATATTTGTAGGTAACCTAGTTAAAAACTTCATAACATTTTTTCACTGTAATCAGGAGCCTTGCACACATTTTTCTCACCCGAAAAATCCATATATGAAAATCCACCTTGTAGGGTTTGCTAAATGCATACACCTACTTCTCCTTCAGATCTTTCACACTATTATGCATATCACATATATTATACTCAGACATGTTAAAAAGGCCAGGTCTGTATCTATCATATACAAGTGCAAACCATACATAGTAGTAGATGTGATTTGCAGGTAAGGTTGATGACTAGAGATGCCTTTTAATCCTCATGGACCACATCCCACTGATAATTACCTCCTCCCTTTCTCGTTCTTGTTCCTCTATGGAAAAATACATTTAAGCAGTGAAATATTAATACAGTTATAGATGCTAAGTAGATATACATTCACTATGTCACCCAAATCGCCTATCATTGAGCCCCTCTATGACTACCTACGACTGTCCCCTACCAGGTGAAAACCTAAATATTAAAAAAAATGAAACATCTATAATTTTCTACTATGCACTCAAGCACTGTCTCCTCTCATCATGGACCACACCCCACTAATGATCACCTCTGCTCCTCCTTGTTCTCTCATCTCTATTGGAAAATATAATTAAGAAGTCAAAAAATAATACAATTATAGATACTAAATAGATATAAATTCACTATAGTACCATTATGATCAAGATGAAGAAAAATCTAGTGGGTAGATAATAAATTGGTGGCAGTGATAGGTTTATGCTGCATCAGGTTCAATGACACCTCCCTATAGAAATCTCATCTCATGTTCCTTTGTACATCCAGTTAGACGTTGTAACAAAATGTGATGGGATATCCATCTAGGGTAGAACCAACATTCCTAACACCCCTATCACATTCATCAACCATGTAAAGATAGGAAGGGAGGCAAAGAAACTGGTTAAGTGACTAGTAGAAAATGACTATTAGTAATGCATTTATTGTCATCCCTCATCTTCATCTTCTTTCCATCACCTAAATCAGGGCTAAGATCAAATTGCCTTTCATTGAACCCCTCTATTACTTCCTTCCATCGGCCCCTACTGAAACCCTAAACAACAAACAAGATGAAATGAAAGGAAGGGATAAAATCTAGTAGGGTCGGAGATCCATCTGGGGTAGCACAAACATTCCTAACACCCCTATCGCATTCATCAACCATGTAAAGATAGGAAGAGAGGCGGATAAATTGGTTGAGTGACTAGTAGAAAATTACTATTAGTAATGCATTTATTGTCACCCCTCCTCTTCATCTTCTTGTCATTGCCCAACTCAGGGCCAAGCTCAAATTGCCTGTCATTGAACCCCTCTATGACTTCCTGCCATCGGCCCCTGGTGAAACCCTAAACAACAAAAAATATGAAATGAAAAGAATAGATACATTCTAGTAGGATGGGAGATCCATCCGGGGTAGTGCCAACATTCCTAACATCCCTATCGCATTCATCAATCATGTAAAGATAGAAAGGGAGGCGGAGAAATTGGTTGAGTGAATAGTAGAAAATGACTATTAGTAATGCATTTATTGTCATCCCTCCTCTTCATCTTCTTGTCATCGTCTAACTCAGGGAAAAGCTCAAATTTCCTGTCATTGAACCCCTCTATGACTTCCTGATATCATCCCCTAGTGAAACCCTAAACAACAAACAAGATGAAACAAAAGGAAGGGATAAAATCTAGTAGGATGGGAGATCCATCTGGGGTAGCACCAACATTCCTAACACCCCTATCACATTAATCAACCATGTAAAGATAGGAAGGGAGGCAGAGAAAGTGGTTGAGTGACTAGTAGAAAATGACTATTAGTAATGCATTTATCATCATCCCTCCTCTTCATCTTCTTGTCATCGCCTAAATTAGGGCCAAGCTCAAATTTCCTATCATTAAGCCCCTCTATGAATTCCTACCGTCGGCCCCTAGTGAAACCATAAACAAAAAACAAGATGAAATGAAAGGAAGGGATAAAATCTAGTAGGTTGGGATTTTAAAAGAGAGAGAAGTAGAAAAAAAAATTCCTAAGTTCTCTAGAATATTACGTCTTCCACATCTTCATATGGGAAGCCAGGCTGAGAAAATCAAAAGACAAATTAATAAAATATTAAAAAATAAGAACATATGAAGAGATGTGAATAGAGTGAACAAATAGAAAAAAGAAGGAACCAATCAAAAGAAAACAATAAAAAATGAGTGTTGATGAATACAAGATCAAGATTCTATTTATAAGTAAAACTACATTAAACTATGTGACAATTACAACCTTCCTTAGCCATAGATTTATGGCTGAGAACATGGAGTCCGCAGATGATTTGAAGAGTGCATTGGAAAACTATGTATTAAATAAATCACCTAAGAATACTATAATTAATTTATTCTAGCATCCCCCATGAATTAATTATACTAATTATTTAAAATATCCCCCCATAATCTAGAAAAGATGGGTCCTGGCCTAAAGCTTGTTATGTACTCATTTACAATCACTTACTTAAAAAAATGGTAGGGATTCACTACAATCCCCCTGGAATGAGAACCATGAGATAGTCATGTGACTTATCATAATCCTAAAATATTTATAAGAAATACAAACTTAGTCTCACATAATGCCTTTGCAAAAATATTAGCTAGTTGATCTTCTATCTTGCAATATTGAAGATGAATTCCACTTGTTTTAGGATAAGATGCATGATATAATTGTGATATACTTCAATGTATTTTATTTGAGAATGAAATATTTGATTCTTAGACAACATCATGGCACTTTGATTATCACAATAAAGTAAAGAAGGTCTTTCCTGATGTTGCTTGATTACTGATAGAATAACATGTACCCAAGTTATTTATTTAGTTGGTTCATTTGCAGTAGTATAGTTTGTTAATATATAGAATCACTAAGAGGGGGGGGTGAATCAGTGTAAATAGAAAATTTACTAATTCAACCAATGATCTAGTTATGCTGTTAAGTAACTTCCAAAGAATCAAACAAGCAACTGTAACTATGCAATTGAAGTAAAGAAATTCAATCAACCACAAAGCATAAACCATAACAGCACTATTTTTATCGTGGAAACCCTTGTAAGAGGGAACAAAAGGTGGGGATGACACCCAAAAATCTCTTCACTATAGTTAAAAAGAGTTTCCCTATTAGGAGCTTACAATACCCTGTTAGAGGCTCACTCGATTAAGAGTGACTCACACCCTGTTAGAAGTACAGAGAGATCTGTTAAGATCTAGCTAAAGATCAATGTTCACATGCTCTTCAAAGTTTGTGCAATGTCTGCACACGTCTACCACTCTTTCCTGTATCAGTGATAACTAGTTTTTCTGAGACTTCTAAAGTATTCAACTGAAATATATGTTGACATCAATGACAAAACATGAATGTCAACACCTCTAATAGAAATAATTCTAACATA
This sequence comes from Thuja plicata, assembly GCA_018584345.1. Lineage (NCBI taxonomy): Eukaryota > Viridiplantae > Streptophyta > Pinopsida > Cupressales > Cupressaceae > Thuja > Thuja plicata. Next base: position 123,442 of record MU223575.1, on the reverse strand, counting down.
AAATTCTCCCAGATTGGATTGAGAAGTTTCATGGGGATAAAAAATGCCTTGCTACAATTCACCTCACATGCTTTTCAACTTTACTTCCAAAGCTCTTTGACACTTCTTCTCTCTAAATTGATTTTTCCCTAGGCATTTTTGTTAGGGTTTCTTCCATCTATTGGTTTCATGAATACCTTCTATTTTGTATTCTACGCTCCTTTCAAAATTGAATCCTATTCAATCTAGTGATTAATGGGGGAGTACCTACCTCAAAACTTATATTGGTGTTGTTATCTGTCGATTGTTGCCTACTTATAAAAATATTGTCATTCTATTTGTGTTGAGCTTGCCACAGTTTCCATCTTGGACCCCCGCAACTTTTCTGTGAGTGGAGAATTTTTTCTCTCCTCATCAAAGAATTTTTTTGAAATAATATGTGCTTATATTTTATATATTGTTTAAGAATATATCTTAAATTAAAATAGATATATTTTTATATTGTATATGATTGGCTTAATTAAAAGTCTAAATATAAATTATTATGGATATCGACATAACAAAACCTCTATCTTTTTCAATTGACCTATGCATGGAGGTGTAGGAAATGTGTAGGGAAAGGCATAGCTAACATGGTAGTTGTTTGGGGTGATTTTGGATTGCTAAGAAATTTGTGGGGAGAGGATATATGTTTTGTGGTTATAAGAGTGCATTTTATTTGTGGGAAATGGTTGTTTGGTTTTGGAGTGTTTTCTTTTGTTGTGTTAAGGTTGTAGTAGGGGGATTAGATGAAAACACAATTTGTCCTTTCAAGAGGCTTTTACAAGATTTGAGTAGTCCTTGTCTCTTCTTTGTAATGGTTGTAGTTTCTTTAATGCTTTTCATGTAGAGGTTTCATCGAAGACTAAGGCCCAGAGATTCAAAGAGTAAATGGGTTTCTTAAGAGGAGCCATGATAGATCAATATTGATATTCCAACCAAAATTAGTTATAAATGATGTTTAATTCTTGTACAAACATGATATTATTTATAAGTCTAAGTGGATGAGAGTTTCCCCCCTTTATTAGAGTCATGGGCTTGTAACACTTGGAATCCCAAGGGGGACTTGGAGGTGGTGTTGATGAAAAATAATTACTTTACTATAGAATTTTCCTATTTGTTAGATTGAAATATGTATTTTGAAGGTGACCCATACTTTTAGAACTAGCAATTGCATCTTGGTGTGCAATGGGTACGCTGAAGATATGTGAAAAGGGGGCATAAAATGTGTTTTCTTTTCTAAGTTTTTTAGAGTTTAAAAAATCATCGTTTATTTCACTTGTCATTAGCTATTCAGTACATGTTGCTAGAATTTTGTTTAAAATAACTATTAATAGTTATGCTCATTATTTTTACACAAAAAATTGAAAATCTTATATGATTGTAGTTGGAAAATTTAATAGTGATTCTTCTAAGAATGTGTTAATGTGTACAAATAGAGGTCTGGCATTTGGTAAATCTCTATAGCTGGGAAGATTTCAAACAAACCCAGTGATTGCTAAGAAAATGTAGGTCAATGTGAACATTTTGAACAGATTCATTCTAACTGAGCCAAATAGGGGGAAATAGGGGGGGGGAGATGGATAGAAGGAGGGATAAATAGAGGGGTAAGAGTGAGAGGATAGAGATAAAGGGGGGTAACGATTAATGGAAGATAGAGAATTTTCCTATTTGTTAGATTGAAATAAGGATTTTTATGGTGACCCACAATTTTAGAATTAGATGGATCTATTCAACAAGACTTGAAATGGTAAATTTAAAGCAATTGTTGAAGAGATTCTGTCAAGGGTCCCAATTAGGTTGAGGCTCCCTTGGGTCCCACTAGAATTCTAGAGGAATTTAATATTTTGTACATGTTTACTCTATTATTTGGAAAGCCAATGGGCCCATTGGAATAAACATATGATAAAAAAATAATTTCCTTTACATGTACTTCTATTGAAATTGATTTAAATTTATCTTTTCTAGTCTCAATATAAATATGTTGTGGCTCGACTTCATGGGTCAAACAAATATACTACAAAGATATTTATTTTATTGTTGAGTGTGCCATGACTATGGACATATATAGATAAATTAACCCAAATTTATCCTTGTAGGGGCTTCTACCATCCTGGATCCATGTCCCAAATGTTTTTGTGTAGGAGCTTCTACAAACAAGGCTTCAAACAATGTGGCTCCTTAGCCTACACCAATGAAAGACAAAGGGAAAGTCCTGATCTTGGAGGTGGTTGTTGATAAGGATGAATTAATTCTAGTAAAAATTCACAATAAGGGTAGAGATAAGAGGAGAACTCTAAATGAAAGACAAGATGGGGGGCTCTTTAATTAGTTTGATTCCTTTGGAATATTTGGATCACCATGGGGTGGTCCAGATGGGAAGAACATAAGAGTTGTCAATTGAGAGATGGAATAGTTAAATGATGAGGTGCTTGACAATCAAATCAAGGTGTAGGATGAGTTTTCCAAGGCATAAATGAATATTGATCTAAGTAAAAGGATTTTTTGGTAATTTTAAGCTTCTAGGAGAATTGTAGGGCTTGAAAGTTTATCTTATTGTATCTCCTCTTTGAGGTTTTGGAGAACTTGAGAAAGGGAAAGGAGGTAAAGCCTACTCTCTTTAGTATTAAAGTAAAGGAATATAAAAAATGTGGACTAGAGAAGCCTTCCAAGGTGTGTGAAAAAGTATTAGGATAAAATAAAATTAATGGAGAGACTTTGGTGGAGTAAGGGTCAATTAAGACCATTGAATCACAATTATCCAACTCTTAGAGATGATTTTTCTACCATGAAATCCAAAGGGTTTTAACAACATCCCTAGACAAAATGTTGTCCGAGAGTTGATTAGAGTGTATTATCATAATGTTATGTTTATTCAGGAGTCTAAGTTGTCAATAAAGGGCATGCTTAACTTCACCTCTAAGTTTTGGTGGAGCAACCAATGTCAGTATATGTATGCAAAAGGTGTTTATGAAGGGATTGTTTTCTTATGAGACCCACATAAAATTTATCCACTCTAGTGGATTTCAAGCAAGTACTATATTTCAATGGTTCCTTCTTGTTTTTGAATTTGGTGAACTTCTCTATTTTACAAATGTTTACGCTTCTATTGATTTCCTCGGAAAGATACACCTATGGACTCAAATTCACATGTGAGGACATTATCCCCTTATTTTTAGGGATATTAGTAAGTATTGTTATTTTGGAAGAGAAAATGGGGAGTGGAAAGGATTGATCACTCGTCTTCAGTAATCTAAGATAATATTCTCGACTTAAACTTGGTTGAAATAAATTTGGACAATTGGTTATATACTTGGTGCAACTAGATCGCAAGGAATTTATCCCAAAGAGGTTGGAGACATTTTTGGTTTCTAGCTTTTGGCTTAGTAAAAAATGTATTATTGGGTCTGATATTTTGGAATGGATGGGTTCCAATTACTAGCTTGTCAATTTATTAGTGAATGTTTTTGGTGCTACACAAAATCCCTCCTTTAAATTCCAAAATATGCGATTGTGTGAGCATTTTGTATAGGATCCTATGATTTTTTGGTGTAGAAAAGGTATGCTAGATCATGGTAGTTCTATATACTCCTTTGTCAAGATATTATAGTTTGACAAGTATTCACTTAAGAAGTGTAGTAGACATTGTTTTGGAAATATCATCTTGGATAAGTTAGTGGCTTAGAACCATGTGGATTCCATCACTGGAAAAATAGGGATAAAAAGTCTACTAAGGATTCTATTAGAGAAGAAGTTAATGCTACTAAGGATCTATCCAAATGAGAGATGAGAAAATAGATATTTAGAAAATAGAAGTCTTAGATTGATTCACTTCATAAAGGGGACATAAGTAAGACCTTTTTCTTTACCTTTGTTAAGGTCAGACTAAGGATAGACTACTTGGAGTTTACAAATCTCTAATAGTTTGATAAGATTTAAGGTCAACTTTGTTCAAGAAGTTGACAATAATACCTTTTTTTGAATACTTTTTCAACTAAATAATATTAGATCTATATGTTTACCCTTCAAAATAGCAAGGTCAACCATGGTTTTAGTATTCTCTTTTTGGTTATTATCCACTTAAAGGTTATTAGAAGTTGATAAACTATTAGGTTTTTGCATATTCCAAGTATTTTGGCTTTTAGTCTCAATTTATTGTACAATACTCTTGACCATTAAAATAGCTTCATTAATTAGGGGTAATCTGAAACTCTTATTATCATTATCATTATTTTAAATTTTTCTCATTTGAGTGCGAACCAACATGCTCCAAAATGGAATTATTACAAGTATCTTGTTTACTCATAATTTTACTGTTATCAAGGTAAATGCTATATTACATTTTTTCGATAACGATATTTTAAGTATTATTTTTACTAGAATTCAAGGAGGTATCTAGAGCCCTCTCCATAGTATCCCCACTATTGGGATTAAGAATTGTATTGATGAGCTCTAATGTCACATGATAGAGAAGAGGTGAATTTTTAGATATTTTTGGGCTACAAGAAAATCCTTGTAGGGCCATTATTATAGGCTTTGAGGAAGAATAAACAAAGGGAGAATACTTCAAAAGAGCCAATACATAATTAGAATTGGAAGAAAAAAAAATTTCAAAAAGACCATTTTCCCTCTTATAAATGAGGAACATAATATCAAGTTTATTGTATACACCAGAGAATGGGTTATCCAATTGATCAATACCCTTTCTTTGTTGGAAATTCTTCATTGTTTACAACAAAAGTGAGCATTATCTTTGGTTATAATCTAGTAACAAGAGTCTCAACAATAGAATAATTATATTTGCTAACCCTAATCTCAGATGATTGGAGAGTAGGGGTAGATCCAATTCTTATTTGGAAGAAGTTTTACCAAACAATCACTTGTATGAGCATTAACGTTGACATTAGGTTTCTACTTGGTACCTAAGTTGCCAGGTATATTTAGTATAAGTGGGTAGATTTATCTAATATGCCCTTCTCTCGTATACAAATAGTAGGCATTTGGGCAAGTCCTAAAATCTCATTTATATTAATATCAGTAACCTTTTGTATCTTGATGTTGGGTAGAAGGGATAAAAATTTTGTAGCATCCATGTGTAGTAAAATAGTTTTTAACACGTCATTTTGTAGAACCTTTGGTAGTGGGGACACCATTTAATAGCAACCATTAAGGGTATGATAAAATGAAAAATTTCTTGTTTAGGGAATTTGGAGACCATTTAAGAGGATGGAACATACAAAAATTGATGTTCTCGAGTATTGTTTAAATTAGTGATGGTTTCTTACATTTTGTGGTCTTGAGAGATACTTAGAAGAGTTCCTTTTTATCATCCTATAGAGAGACTTGAATGCCAAGTTTTTTAAGACAAATGTAATCCACTCATCTAAAAACCTACAAGAAAGTAGTTTCTTATAGTCTACCAACGATAAAATAATGGTGATACTTTTTAACCTCACCTTTTCATTATTCAAAGCAATAAGCATCACTTGATTTTGGTAAACAAATAATTTCTTAGGGTCATAGGGAGGGCACTTACCTTGTTGTCCTCCTTTATCTCCATCTTCTCCATCCTTGCCACCACTTTTGGAGATCTAAAATATGTAGAAACTAGGATTTTCATAGGCTCTTCCACTACCGTATTGCAGATATATTTAATTTCATCTTTGCTATTAATTGCCCCTTCTGAGTGTAAGGATAATATCCTTGAATCGATCTCACGAAATTCAATAAATAGCTCAAAATCCACATTTACAAGAAAATATATTAAATATTAATAATATATGAATACATATTACGTTTTCAGAAGATGAAGTTTCAAGTCAAAAATATTAAATACGATTTCTTACGAAGGATGCAACCTAGGTTCTCACGCCCATAGCGTCACATCGATACAAAATTGAATAGAAATATGAAACACGGTTCGATAAAGAATACTATTATATCTAAGATTCGATCAAAACTTGATGCCTCCAATTACCATTATTGCAGGGGACACAGGAATCATCTCCATTGGACTTCATAGCAAGACTATGGTCACATAAAGACAAAAATATGTGTTCGAAAGGATTTAAAGGACTCTATATGAAGCACCTGCAACCATCTTAAGCCATGAGGGAGGTTTAGATCAGAAAGTCATCATTCCATAGTCCTGATGATAATATTAAAAAAAAATGTAAAAAAAGGTTTAAGTCTAAAGATAAATTCGAACCTTAGCAGAAATTAGAACCAATTATAAGGTTGAGATAGTGTTATGAATGTACTAAAATATTGCGATGGGAAATAGGTTATTACCACTAGATCTGATTTGATCTACTCCATTCTCAACTAGACAAGGAGAAAGGAAACCCTACAAGTTCAAAAAGAAAGGTGGGAGTTTAGAGAAGCCGATGACTTGTGTGCTCAGCCTCAGACTAGAAATGGATGTAGACATGCACGTGTGTAAATATAAGTTATTATGCATAGATAGGAAAGTCATGATTGCAGGGTTCAAAAAGAAACTACTAAAAGCCTTAAGAAACGTCCAAACATTGACGATTTGCAAGTACACGATAAGAAATCCTTCTTAAAGATTCAAAAGGACGCATAGATTTTCCTATACATCTATGCTAAATGATTTATGCATTTATAAAAATCCATTTCCTACCTAGTGAACCCATCTAAGCATTGTTCTCTTGGTTTGATTACGAAGGATTTCATTCTCCATTCAATCTGCTTATTTGTGAAATTGTGGTTGGCTTAAACAAAATACATATTAACGGCTGATTTTTAGGCTAAAAGTGTTAACAGTAAAAGTTGATTAACTTTTTACAGGCTTAATTTGTTCCTAAGTGTGTGTTGTTGAAGGGCAGCCATGAAGTTGAAGCGGTTTCATCCCTTCTCTTTCTGTGGTCAAGACTACTGTCCCACCAATTCTTGTCTTTGTCAAATGGAGTTTGTCGAAAAGAATAAGGCCTCTTCTTGAATGAAAGTCAAAAGTGTGTTTTGCAAAAAATAACGACCATTTTCTTATGAAAACGTTCTATATTTTAATTTTACGCAATATTTGCCCTATTTTTTAGCACGTGTACATCCTTGGCTAAGTCGGTTCTTCTAAATTAAGGGATAAGGAATTTGTTGTAAGGTATGTTCATTTTGTTGGTAATACATTTAGATATTTTTCACAATAGTTATATATTACTATAATCATATGTAGAGCCAAAAACAGATGGCAGCCTGGTATCGTGGACTATAAAAGTTCCTTTCCTTTTTTTTTGTTATAAAAATGTCCACTTTGATTTGTATATGACCTCTTTTGATTCACATAATAAGTTTGAAATAAAAGAAATCTCTGTATGTATGAACTTGCTCCATGCTAAGAGCTAATTATATTATATTATTATATATTTAGTTTAATTTTTTTTAATCAAGTTCACCTATATATAGTATAAGTATATATATTTAGCTAATTATATTTATTTATTATATATTTAGTTTAATTTTTTTAATCAAATTCACCTATATATAGTATAAGTATATATATGAAAACAATAACATTATAAAAACAAATTAAAATCTTTCATTTTTCTAACAAAGATAATTTTCTTAGTTTAATAAATCATAAGACATAATGCATGTCTAATAAGTTAATTTTTTTAATTAATCAATCATACAATACAATGCATCAATTTAATAAATCATTAGACATAATGCACAAGAAATTCATAATAGGAATTAATGTGTGTGTGTCAAAGAGAGAGAGAGAGAGAGAGAGAGAGAGAGAGAGAGAGAGAGAGAGAGAGAGAGAGAGAGAGAGAGAGAGAGAGAGAGAGAGAGAGAGAGAGAGAGAGAGAGAGAGAG
>MU223575.1:53796-65552 GCA_018584345.1 Thuja plicata | reverse complement strand
CTCTCTCTCTCTCTCTCTCTCTCTCTCTCTCTCTCTTTCTCTCTATGTGTGTGTGTGTGTGTGTGTGTGTGTGTGTGTGTGTGTGTGTGTGTCTCCCTCCCTTAAGGATTGCATTATGGTTTACATAGCATGTGTGTGCTATAGTGCGTACGTGCTATGTAAATCATAAATTTACATAGCGCGTGTGCACTTTTAACTACTTTGAAATTTACCAAGCCTAAGGCTTGGATTTTCCTTGGAGATCCAACCCAAAGGCTTGGAGGTTTCAAATAGGTCTGACACGTGTTTTCCAGCAAACCTACAAAAAAATAACATTTTTTGTTGTGTGCTCCCTGTCAGGTTTGTGCGTGGTTCAATAACGATAAAATTAGACGACATGAAATTTTAGATATCTCTGTTAGCTATCTAACCATATAATTTATTTTGAATTCTCATTATGTTAAGCTTTTCATCTCTAATTTCTTTTGTAAGTATGTCTGATTTTCGCCAAAAACTAACGTGTATTCATTTGGGCTTAGATTTTGGCTCATTTATCAAATTTTGAAACAGATTACATTTTCAGGAACTAGACTCCATTCTATACACTTTTAGAAAAAAATGATTTTCAATGATTTCTAGGAGGAGCACACAGAAATTTCACGTTTTCAGGATGTGTCCACTTTGGAAAATCGCAAAAAATCATACTTTTATCAAAAAATTAGTAGAAAAATATGGGATAAACTAGGTGGTGTTAGCTAATTTCTCCCCACAGCGATTAAATCTTTTTTTATAAAAAAAATTAATATTTTAGGGGGAGCACACCAGACACTATGTTATGTTTTTTCACAAAAAACAAGACCACTTTTTGTGCTGCCCCTTTTTGAGGGCCTTAATCTCCATCATTTATAAAATAAATTAGTAGTTTAGGAACTAGATTCGAAGGAGAACAACTCTTTTTTTTGTCACATTTTGAAATTTTGAGTGTAACTATCCTCAATTTCTCGTTGAAGGTCAGAGTTTGCTGATTTCAGAAAAAAAAAGTGGCATCGTATACCCTCTGATGAAAACAAATGTTGAGATTGATGAAGTTTTGAAAGGATCCGGATATGATCCTAAATCCAAGACTCTAGCTATCTTGTCATTGGCCCATGCTACACAAAAGCCTCTAGTCATGACCATAAGAGAGGAAAAGAGAGCAGACAGGATGATTTAAAATTTGCAAAACACTAGTGACACTGAGATCGCCCATCTTATGACTCAGGTGTATTTTATGAATTTGGTAAAGATAGAGGACTTGTCTAAAAGATATGAGACAAATTTTGGCCAAATGATGGCCCTAGCAAAAAAGCATGAAGAGGTGGTGGTTCATAACCACACATTGGAGGAGAAAATTGCAAAATTGAAGGAAGAATTGGAAGAAAACAAGAGAGCAAAGACTCCACCCCCTCAGGAAATATCAAGAGTTGAAACAGATGCTGCCACAAAAGAAGATTTAGCAATGGCAGAAGGCTAGTCTAAAGAGTTGTCACAGGGACAAAGTATAAATATCATGTCTATCATATTGCCCATACTTCAACATAGAATTGATGTTTTGAAGTAGAAGACTGATATAATACATACATTGTATGGCTCACTGCAAGAAGCCTCAAAGATAGCTACTGAAGCTATGATATTCTTTGAGCCTACATTCAAGATTTGGTTAGGAAGAGACAAGCTGATGGATAAACTAAAGAAAGCCATGTTATACAGTGATGATTTTCCTAATAAAATCATAGAGACCATTGACATGATCAATGAAGTGGATAATACCTATGGCTTCTTCAATGGAAAAGCTGAATTAATAAATAATAAATTAAAGTTATTTGGTGACCAGTGCCCCCCATTAATCCCAAAAATCTATGATGAAGATGGCACCTTAAAGGCACAATCAAATTGGATAGCTGATTTTGATGGGATATTTAAGGATGAAGAGATGAAGCAGTGCCTGGAGAAATATAATGAGGCCAAATATTGTAATGAACTGATTGACAACCTCTTCAAGGTTGAAAGAGATATGACAAAATTTGTGTCTGAGGCTAGAACAACCATGATGCCAAGTGGACAGAAGCTGTTGCTAAGCTAGAGTAGGAAAAGACCTTTGATTGGCCCACCACCAAAGAGGTGAACAGGTGGGAAGCGAAGCTAAAAGGATAAGGAGGATATTGTCAAACTACAACAACAAACCTTGTTCAGACTTCGCCAACTTTTGCCACCCATTTTTTGTTATAACTTTTGTTTTTATGTTAGTTGCAAAAGTTGTTGTAAAAGAGTTTGTAAATATTTCCCATGTAGTCCATAGCTTGTTACATCCTTAGTTATAAAAGGGTTCCAAGACTACTAGAAAAAGGATAGTCATTTTTCATTTGGGAGTACAAGTTTAATTGTATAAACTCTAGTTTAAGACCAATATATTTTGAGTAGGGTATTGAAATTACTGTTGAATGTAATAGCAATTTTTATTATGAATACAAATGAAATCCATCAATAGTTTGTGAAACATATGATGAGTATTTTGTCTTCATTATGGTGTTCTGAATTTTATTTAAATCGAATGTTCAAGAAATGTTCAATTTATACATCTGTTAGGCAGATTTTGAAATAATTTTAGGGTTCTTTCAAGGAAAGATTAAAATTGCCTTAGGGTTGTTTAAGTGAGATTCAGGGTTTATAATGAATTTGAGGAATTAATTTGTTATATGTGTGAGGATAGAAATATAAGGTATATCTATGTTTATGTTAGATTATGTAGTTGTCTTAAATTCCTATTCATGAGAAAATTGGTTAAAGTTATTCAGAAGTGACTCCACACCCTAGGATTAAGCACTGGTCTATTTTCCATTGAATTAGGTGACTATCACTATAAAATTGATCTTTATCTTTATGTTTTGATCTGCCAAGTAAATATTGCAGAGGTTAATCCTTGTTAATCCATTCATATCTACTAGAATCATTTAGTGATAGTAATGTTCTAAGTTACAAGGGTATTCCCGCCCGATTTTATGGAGCTCAAAGTGTAGAGGGTTTAAAAACCTTGTTTCTGTCATTTTATATCTTGCTTGGTCAGTGTCTGGGATAAATAGAGAAAGCTCTTTGAGAGTATTTTTATGTCAGTAAGAAAAGGAACTAACACCTTGTTAGGGACATTTAAGCCCCTAATATTCCATGAAATAATCCTCATTAATCCAAAGGGGAAGATTCACTTCCCCTCCTTTCCCGAGTCTTTTTTTATGCTAGAGTTAACACCCCCAGCATACTCAGGCTGAACATTCCTCTTGGCCTTAGTTTCCCTAGTGGTTAGAGGGCTAATAGACAGCTTCTTCTTGCCCTTTTTACCATGATTCAAAGTAGAAGGTAATGTATTTTTAATTCCAACATCAATCTCATTTTGAATCTTAGAGTCATTAGAAGGCCTACCTCTCTGTTTAGCAGAAGACGTAGGAGAGGTCTTAGCATAAGGAGATTGGAAAATAGAGAAAATGGGTCTCGCTTTCTCCCCTGTAAAGGCAAAGGGGGATGGATAAAATTTAATAGGTACCTCATGTAGAGGAGAATCTAAAGTTGGGGAAAGAAGACCATATGGATTTATTGAGGTTGGAATCTCTCCTTTACATTGCAACCAAGAGAGAGAAGCATCAAAATGATCAATAACTAAATCAGTAATATTATTATCCAAAACCACATTTTCTTTATAAATAATATCTTGTACCTGGGAAACTAGTTGATCTGAAGGTATAATAAGAAAAGGATTTTCTAATAACGGAGCATCAAGGTTTATCAAAATTATTAGAAAGCTAAATATCTGATGAAAGTAATCCAGAGAGCTATAAAGGAGGAGAGAGGATCTCAATCATAGGAGAGCCAACATCCATAGTGATATCATTTGAAATGGAAGGTCTATCAATACGTACAGACTCATAAGCACATGAAGTAGTCAACCCAGAAGGTTGTAAAGGAGGAGGTTGGATCTCATTCAGAGGGGAGCCATCATTCATAAAAATGTGGATTGGGCTTGGAGGAAGGTTAAACTGAAAGGAAGGGCTTTGTGGAGGAGATGAACTAGGCTGAGGAAATAAAGGTTCAAAATAAGGAACAAAAGCCTCGGGAGGATTAGCAATAGGTTGTCCTATGTTTGTTGAAGGAAAAATTCTTAAAGTGCCTTTTGGAAATTGAACAAAAAAAATCAAAATCAATAGTAATTATTGGATTGGCTGAAAATATTTCATCCCTAACGATTGATTGTCTCCAACAACCAAATGGAGAATCAAACTTACAAGTATTGGAAATTATAGTGGTTTTGGCAACCAAAACACAAACCTTAGTCGAAATTTTGTTATCCTTTAAACACCTACCCATCCTCACAAATGTACCAAAAGTGTTACCAAGTTCTTTTAGAATCCTCAAATCATTAAACTCGTATGGAAGATTAGGCAGAGAGAACTAGACAGGAGAGGCTTGGAAAATAGCTTGCCTAGGTTGAAAGAATGACTTCAAAGGAGATAGCAGAGCAACATTATTTTTTAGGTTAAAAAAGGGTTTGGTTAATGCATGTTCTTTAGCCTCCACATTATCAAAAATAATAATAAATGTATCTGTAGATAAGACTTGAAAATACATGATACCATATAAATGTGTTCAAATTGATTTCTGCAACTTGGATAAATAAATCGATTGACCCCATACCTCTATAATGATACCACGCTCTGTCAAATCGATTGACCCCATACCTCTATAATGATACCACGCTCTGTCAAATCAGTGCCTCACCAAAATTATGGTATATTATCAATAATGATATGAGGGATGTGGTTCCATACCTTTTTACCAAGTGAAGAATTATGAATACCCTCAATGTGATTAGACAATCCGCCATCATTATTCAATTTTATTAAGATTTGAGCATCAAGGGTCATTGGTGTAGTATTGGCCTCATTATTTCCCAATGCTCCCAAAGATGTACATGTGATTTGCATGCTACATCATGATAGTTATCATCAACTTTTTTTGAGAGATCTTTTTCCTTATTTAAAGCAGGAATTACAACATCTACACCACCGCTACCTGAATGGGAAATATTATGTTGATTAGAGTCAACAATATTAACTCTAATATCATTTTTGCTTGTACCTTTTGAAGAAAAATCCTTTTGCAAGCTGCCCAAAGTCCAGGAGGGAATGATAGAATGAGGGTTTGAAAACCCTAACTTTGCAGGTCGCTGATGATAATGCTTCCTCCTACCATCCCTCACCTTCCTTTGTTTAGGCCAAGGAAATGTAGCCCTGGTATTAAAATGTTCGTCTAAGCACCATTATGAAAAACCCATTGTGAATTTGAAGCATTTAGGGAAAAAATTATGTGATCTTTAGTCATATTTCCAAAAAACCCCTAAAATACTCTGACTTGAGCGGTCGATCGAAATCCATATCCTACCATTTGCCCCCTCTGAATACCCATTGAGGTTGACAACCATATGCAACCAAAAGATTCTAAGCCAATTTAGCTTTCCGCAGTGTGGGAGGAGGATTTGTCAGGGCAATGTCGCCCCACCTAGAATTCACAAAGGACTTCATCCTCATGTGTCACCAAATATTTCTCATTGTTATTATAAAATGATAATTTTTTAATGAAAACTAATTAATATTTGTTTTAAAAAAATTGAAGTTTCAAATCATCTAAAATTATTATAACTTTTAATAAATAAAATAAATTCTTTAAAAATGGACAATTCATATATTATACATCCTATTCTGACCTAGCAACTATATGTAATTTTAAAATAGGAATATAAAACTCTATATACTATTAAAGACTGGGAGTTGAAGCTTAGGTGTTGAAAATCGCTTTGTCGTGACAAAAGATTGGGTGTTTAAGTTGTTAGCCCTTCAATATTTTTTATTTAAAGTTTATAATCTCTCTCCAGATTGGGTGATAAAAAAGTTTAGTATCCAAAATATATATTTCAAGTTCTGTGTTCATCTTCTCATTAATTTGGTAGACATCTACCCACTACCCAAATTGATAGAACCATACTTTATTGTTTTTGCAGTTGAGGCAATAGATATGTTGAGGCTTTTTTTCTTGAAAAGAAGGGTCAAACGATTGCTTCCCTGTATGATTTTGTCATCGTTGTTCTACATGGTTGGCATCATAAATAGATGTCTTATCAGATGGCCATTCGAAAACCTGGGCTTAAAATATACAGAATGACATGTACCATCTACAGCGGCCGTGTCTATGTAGCCATAAATTTGCACCTTAGTAAACAAAATATGTTGTTAATACTGTATGTTAACAACATCTGTGTTAGTCTATTATGTTAACGTGTATTAGTTGCAAACAAATAATAAAAAACAAAAGTAGATTCTAGATGAAAAATTACACTAAGGATAATTTCTATTTATATAGTGCGCTTTTGGATGAAAAATAGCAAACTGCCATAGCGCCGTCACCTCTGGATAAGAGTTTGGTGCCAAAATCCAATCAGTTGTCAACACGCGTATAAATTACTATAAAAATTACTGCGAGAAGCTGGGAGTGGATCCAAGAAGTTGGGGGAGGATCCAGCCTCCAACCTCTCTTGCTAACTTTTCCTCACCATAATTCATTTCTCCCCAATTTCAATTACAACGGAAAAAATAAGACAGTAGATGCCCTATAACAATCCTCTATATTTTAGTCCATTTGCTAAATAAAATAAATTTCCCCAAGTGAAACAAACGATGGTGTAAAGATTTTGAAATCAAAATAGTTTCAACAGTTTTTTTTTGAGAACTTGTATGTAGTACCTAATATGTGATGGAATAAGGATTCAGTTGATGAAATAGTACTTTTTTTTGTTAACTAACGTTGTTTGGGCAACTGATTTCTTTCCTTCTGTAGTTTTAGACTGTTTCTAGAATGACTATTTCCCAGAAGGAGGTTGATTGTTTCTAATTCTTGGGATTTCTTTTGATCATATTGGATCGGTCACTGTAATACTCTGTATTTATATTTGTTTCTCCTCAATGTAAATACACAAGACATTCACAATTTGTCATGGTATCAGAGCGATAACAATCTCAGTAGCTCTTTTCTTTTTTGTTTTTTTTTCCCCTTCAATCTATCATTTCTGATCATCACTTTCATGGAAGCCTCTTCTGTGGCTAATCATATTTCTTCAGTTGATACCCATTGTCAAAATCCTCCACTTCCGTTGCTTCCTTCTCTAGTTTCTGCACTTTTTCAAAAACCTTATGGATCATTGACACAGGGGCTACTGATCACATGATTTCTTCTTCTGATTTTCTCACTAATTGTACTTCCCTTGTTGCTCTGATTCCCATTTGATTACTGAATGGAGCTTCAGTTTTTGTTTCTTCTAGTGGTTCTATTGATCTCGCTACCACTTTACATTTGGATGATGTTTTTCATGTTCCAGCATTCAATGTCAATTTGATATCTATTATCAAACTCACTCGCTCACTTCATTGTCTTGTTACTTTCTTTCCTGATTTTTGCCCTTTTCAGGACCTTGCAACGAGAACGACAATTGGATTGGGTAAAGAAGTTGGTGGCCTCTACCTGTTCAACCTGACACCCTCCAGCTTACCTAAAGTTTTTTCTTCTTTCAATAAATCCTCACCTCATATTTGGCATCAACATCTGGGACATCCATCTCATGCTAGACTACAACATCTCGCATGAGTGCTACCTGATATTAGTTTTGATGCTTCTTTTTTTTGTGAATTTTGTCCTTTGGCAAAACAGACTCGTCTTCCATTTCTTGTTAGTTCCATAACTTCTAGTCAAACCTTTGATCTCATTCATTGTGACATTTGGGGTGGTCATTCTGTTGCTTCATTATCTGGTGCTCATTATTTCCTTACCATTGTGGATGATTTTTCATGTTGTACTTGGGTTTACCTTATGTGTTTTAAATTTGAAACATGTGTCCTTGTCAAATCTTTTTTTTACATGGTTGAAACTCAATTTGGTCACCGCATTAAATGCATTCATTCTGACAATGGTGCTGAATTTCTTTCCCATGACTTACATTCCTTCTTTCGTGATCATGGTGTAATTGAACAACATAGTTGTATACATACTCCACAACAAAATGGTGTTGCTGAACGTAAACATCATCATCTCCTTAATAATGCACAAACACTTCGTTCTCATGCCTCCTTACCCATGACCTTTTGGGGTGAATGCGTTCTCACTACTACTTACCTTATTAATAGAATGCCCACACCCCTTCTTTCACGAAAAATGCCGTATGAGATTTTATTTCAGATTTCACCTACCTATGGTCATCTACGCATTTTTGGATGTCTGTGTTTTGCCACTGCTGTTTCTGCCAAAGGAAAATTTGCTAGTTGTGCACATCATTGTGTGTTTATTGGGTATCCTTATGGACAAAAAGGGTACCATCTTTATGACCTTGATTCTAAGCAGGTACTCACTAGTCTCAAGATGTAGTCTTCCATGAGACTGTGTTCCCATTTGCTTCCCATACCACTCACGACTCACAAACTAAGCAGCCCATCTTACCACTTCCTGCTCTAGATTTTCCCTTATCAGACACCTCTCCCTCGCCACCAACCTCTATCCCATTCACAGACTCCACTCCATCTTTCAACTCTATCCATTCAAACCCGAATGTTAGTTCCGATCCTCTACCTTCCAATACCCTTCGCCGATCCACACGGCCCCGTCAAAATCCTATTCATCTTCAAGAATACCACTGCCCCACGCTCCCTACTTCTTCTCCCACTCCGACGCCAGATTCTCTGCAAGTTCCCGCTAAAGGTACTTGCTTCCCTTTATCTCATTTTCTCTTGTATGATCGTTTGACCCCTCCTCATAATTCTTTCATTGCTGCTATTTTTGTGCAACAAGAACCTGCCACGTTCGATCAAGCTATGCAGGACTCGCATTGGTGTCAAGCCATGGATGCTAAACTTGCCACCTTGGATACTAATGAAACATGGACTCTGGTCAACTTGCCTCGTGGTCATCACCCGATTGGTTGTCGTTGGGTTTACAAAGTCAAGTACAAATTTGATGGTTCCATAGAACGCTACAAAGCTTGCCTTGTTGCCAAAGGATAAAATCAACAAGAAGGGCTAGACTATCATGAGACTTTTGCACCAGTTGCAAAATTAACTACTGTTCGTTGCCTTTTAGTAGTTGTTGCAGTTCGCAATTGGTCTATCCATCAACTAGATGTCCACAATGCTTTTCTTCATGGAGCTTTGGACGAAGAATTTTACATGGCTCTTCCTCCCAGTCTTGGAAAATAGGGGGATAGACGCATTTGCCACTTGAATAAGTCTATATATGGTCTTAAACAAGCTTCAAGCAACTGGTTTGCCAATCTTTCTTCTGCTCTTTAGGATGCTGGATTCACGCGCTCCAAGGCTGACTATTCTTTATTTACTTGCAAGAGAGGAGCCTCCTTTACAGTCATCCTAGTCTATGTGGATGATATCATCATTGGTGGCAATGATTCTTCATCCATCACCCACTTCAAACACTTTCTTCAAGATTGGTTTCATATCAAAGATTTTGGCCAACTCAAGTACTTCCTTAGAATAGAAGTGGCTCGTTCTAAACAGGGCATTTGCATTTCACAAAGGAAGTACACGTTGGATATTTTATCCGATGCAGGTCTTCTTGGGGCTCAACCTACAGATTTTCCTATGGAGAAACAACTGAAACTATCTAATGAGGAAGGCCAACTTTTCCACAATCCTTCCTCTTATCGTCGCTTGGTAGGGCACCTTATTTATCTCACAATAACTAGGCCAGATATTATATTTGTTGTTCATACCTTGAGCCAATTTATGCATGCACCTCGCAGACCTCATCTAGTTGCAACTATGCAAGTGTTCTGATATCTCAAGGGCTCTCTTGGTCAAGGCCTTTTATATTCAGCCATGAGCTGCCTTTCTCTCATGGCTTATTGTGATTTAGATTGGGTGAGCTGTCCGATGACACGACGCTCCACAATAGGTTTTTGCACCTTACTTGGCGATTCTTTAATCTCTTGGAAAACTAAGAAACACAATATAGTATCTCGCTCCTCAGCTGAAGTAGAGTATCATGCCATGGCCACCACTAGCTGTGAACTTACCTGGATTCATTATCTCCTTCATGATTTGCAGATTTCTCATTCTCAAACAATAGTTCTATATTGTGACAACAAGTCAGCGTTACATATTGCCGCCAATCCCATTTTTCATGAAAGAACAAAACATATCAAACTAGATTTCCACCTCATTCATGAGAAAATACAGGCGGGATTAACTCAGACTGCTTATGTACCTACTATGCATCAACTCGCAGATATTTTCACCAAGCCATTGGGACGATCACAATTTCTCTATCTTCATCGCAAGTTGGGTATTCATGATGTTCATACTCCAACTTGAGGGGGACTGTTAACTAACATTTTTTGGGCAACTGGTTTATTTCCTTTTGTAGTTTTAGACTATTTCTAGAATGACCATTTTCCAGAATGACTGTTTCCCAGAATGAATTTGATTGTTTCTAATTCTTGGGATTTCTTCCGATCATATTGGATTGGTCACTGTAATACTTTGTATTTATATTTCTTTCTCCTCAATGTAAATACACAAGACATTCACAATTTGTCATTTTTTTCCCTTGTGATAGTGCTTTTTTTTCTTGTGGAAAAGATTTTGTTTTCAAATTACTTTATGATCAGCAGTGCACAAAACTCGTAAATTCAAGAATAAACATACAGAAAACTAAAACACACACAAACTCATCAAAATTGTTCTATGCTACAACACTTTTTGCATTAATCATATGATTACAAATCTATTACATTTGTCAGGAATGCTACTGTATTCACCATACTTGATCCACCATAATTGATCTGCGGGAACTCGTTTGATGTCCTAACCTGTACCTTCTTAAAAATTAAGGTCTTAAAGACAAATCTAGAAATTACATAGGACTTTCTACATCTTAAACTGACTTTAATGTTTTCCTATTTCATCTTTATCTCTTCACAATTCTAGAATATTTCTATCTTTATCTAGAAGCTCATTTAATTTTTGTCCATTTCCGTTTCATATTTGTGGGAGAAATTACACATTCCAATAGTTTGTTTTGGAAATTTTGTGATGAAATAAAATGCTATGAAACAAATATTTAGCAAAAGAAAATCCTTAATGTTGTTATGTTCTTATTGTTGAGGATAAGATTTTGTCTTTGTTATGGATTATAAAAACATGACTAATCTTAGAAGCATCCTCAAATTTGCAGACAAAGAGAGTACACTACAAATGTTATATCTTTTTTAAATTAGTGAACATATTTATATTATTATACAGCTTTAAATTTAAGTAATTGGAAAATTAAACTTGAGGTTTTTGGATTAAGCATGTACAAATGCACACAACTAAGTATGAATAAAATTTAAACATATTCATGGGAACTATACTTGAAAAAATCAAAACCATGGATACATAGTAGATCAAGTAGACTATGTAAACTCAATAAGAGTACATATTGTTCACACCATTAGATTATACTCACCTAATTTTGTATCATCATTAGATATAAATTATTAATATTTTCCTAACACTTCCATAGCCGTGTAATTGCCAAGCTTATTATACGCTTATTTTGAAATCTTGAGGATAACATATACAGTCCTATACTTTTTAATGATTAAAAAAATGTAAGGCCATAATGTTTGTCATATAAACTTCAATCATTTTAGTTCAAAT
>MU223575.1:37965-53569 GCA_018584345.1 Thuja plicata | reverse complement strand
CCACTTCTAAATAGGATTGAAATTTCATATAGTTCTCCTAAGAAGGTCTCTCTCTAGGAGCATACACCTAGGTTCTCATTCCCAAGGTTTCATAACCAGTTAAGTACCATTACTTAATAGAGTGAAGAAGAATGAATACTATAGAGGGAAAACCATACAAGGGATTAATATCAAGAAATAAAATAATTCACTATTTACCAATACTCATTCCTAAGAAAATCACAACTCATCAATTTTATTGATTAATCACAATCCCTAATTTCATGGGTTAATATTTCATAAGTAATTCCCAAAAATTGATAGTGTTTAATGATATGCAACAAAAGCCAACCTAGCTCCCAATTTAGGAAACTTATACCATGGCCCACATTTATCCAAGGATGTTAAGATCTCAAATTAGATCTCACCACCTTTCTATTCCTAATTCAACACAAACATTGCAAACAATACATATCATTAGACCATGATACTATGTTATAGTGAAAACATAAGCATGAAGTTATATTGTTGTAACCATAATTTGATGAATAATTTTTTGCTAAGAAGAAAGTATACAAATTGATTTGATTCAAGATATTTTTCAACATGGAAACACCCAATGCTTTTATTTTCATAATTACTTGTTTTACTTACTTTGCATTAATCTTAGATCATTTAAAAAGAATAATATTGAATAAATATTTTATTTTATTTGAACTTATTAATATAGAATTATAGAATTATTTATATAGAATTATTTATATATTAATTTTTCATAAATAAATTTTATATACAAATAAACACAAGAAATTAGCTTTAATAAAATTATATACTGGATTAATTCAATGTCATGACAAAGCTTTAATATGGAGACACATATGTCAATCAACTTCTCTACAATGTAAAGTTCTTATTCTAAGAAAATCTAATAAGAAAACAATGCCCCACTTGATATTTTGATATAATAAATGAATTGAAAGTAATGGTTCATGCTACAAAATTTGAATGTGATATGTTCTATTGAACTACTACACATTTTGACCTTTAATACAAGAAGTGGTATGCATGTTCTCAACTACAACAATTGTGATAAGAATTGGTGTAAAAGGAGCAACCATGGACTAAACATTAATTTATATTTGTTGCTATTATGACACCAAAAAATTCAAGCCAATATGTTTGTTCAAAAATTGGTGTAGTGGGAGCGACCACGAAAGCTAAAATACTGACACTTGGTGGGCGCAAACAATTCATCCCGTCTTTTCCTCAATTACTACACATGATTATCAACACTAACATGTTATCTTAAACATTAGTGCTTTGGAGTGACTGATCGAGAGTTGAAAGTTTCAAAATGAAGGGAAAAAAATCAAAACCGTAAAGAAAAAGAAGATAAAATAATATCTTCCTCCTGAACAGGAGAGAAGACAAAAGCTCTGGTCACTATAGGATAAGATATGTATAATGTCTGTATCCTTGAAGAAACTTCAAATACAGATCACAAATTAAAAAATCATGTGAATGACTGGAAATCATTGACTCAGAGTCAGACTATGACCCATCGACGTATTGACCCGAATTTACAGTGTCTTCCTCTTCTCCATATGACTGATTTGGCCTTTAAAGTGGGAGCTAGTAATTCGCCTTCCTCTCCCTCTTCGCCTTGTTGCTAGTTTTGAGAAATATGAGTCTCATCGCCATGTAATTCACCTTGAGACATCTTTCTTGTTCGCAGCTTCATCTTGCCTAACTTGCTAAATTTAATAACAAGTTAAATAATGTGCATATGTTTATGTTACACTTGTAGGTTACAACACATATTTGTGCATGTAATTATTTTGTATAATTTCAGTGCACATATTTGTGAGAATATGGGAAAATTTTATTTTAATATGACTTTTTATTTTTCTAATAGAAATATATAATGATAAAGGGTGATAATAGAAATTATAAACGAATATAGAAGTTTGGTTCTAATATAATTGGATAAGAATTATCTTGAATATTTACTTTCTTTTTATGTGAGTATATTTCTTTTTTTTTTTAATCTTGAAGAGTGGCGTCTTCTAGTCCTATTTTGTGTTTTGTACAATTATTTAAGGTAAGGAACTAATATCATACGTTGGATAAGACTCGTATTATGAGGCTAGTGCATAGAAGCTAGAATGAGGAGTTGATCATAAAATATGTGAAAGGATTAAATACTATATAGGATCATTAGCATTTTTATTTTATTGCCAAGACCTCCTTGGAGGTTTTATTGTTTGTTGTAATGTCTTACAAAATAATGTATAATCAGATATGTAAATGGTTAAAATATTAGTAGGTGCGAAAAAAACGAGAATGGAGTAATAATTTATTTGGTGACCACTTATGTGAAGAATTTTGGACTAAACTATAAAAGCAATTTTGTTGGAATAGATATCAAGATGGATTTGTCAAGAGAGATGAACTCAAAATATGATTTATTCCATGGGCACCTAACCTAATTACTCAATTGAAATGTTTGGGTTCAAAATGGATGTATATACTAGAAGAATTTTTTGAGGTGCACAATTAGTGCATACATCCTCCAATTCATGTTAGTAACCTATTCATTAATTAATTAGTCTTAAAATGTAATTTATTAACTCTTTTATGTGATAAGTTATTTAAACACATACATGACTAATAAAGGAATATGTAGAAAATCCTTATGGAGTAATTTATTTTAATGCTATAGAATATAGAGCCAAAGTCTATGATGAATTCATTTGAAATTTTGAATGTGATAGGTATTAACAATGTAGGATGCATAAAATGTCAAGAAAATTATCTAAAGATTAGAGAAGTTCATGAATACATACCAAGCATAAATGGAGACTAATCAAGGATCTAGTGTTGATTATAGATTAGGCAGTTTCAATCATTAGATGATTGAAGATCAAAATAGTAGAATGGAGAGAGAATTTTGAAAGAGAGAATGGAGACAATATAAGGTCTTTCCTTGTGAGTGGTTAATTTGACCCTACCTCTTTAGTCTGTTTCATTTACTTTTCAATTAAATAGATCAGAAGTGATTAATAAAGTAACAAAGGGTAGGAATGATCGAGGATATAATTGGTCACCCTAGTAAACCCTAGGGAATTTATCTTTCTCTCACCTCTAAACACTATGATGTGAATGCATTTAAATAGTAAATGGAATTGGGCATCAATTTATGAATGATCTTGATAACTCTTGCATCTTATTTTAAGCCTAGATTTCAGGTTCGATAACTATACTTGTGGTTTATTAAATATAAGGACAATTATCATGTGACATCAAAACTAGAACAATAATCATCTAATCAAATTGAAATGTAATGCCCAATAATGAATATTATTTTTGGATTCATGAGATATCTTATAATGAACAATTGAATAATGTTAAATTCTATTTTAGCCAAGGGGTTGCTACATTTGTGATTTTTGGTCTGTGTGTGTGTGTGTCGGTCATATGATGGACAAGGATAGTCACTAAATTTGAAGTGACAATAAAAAGTGGACAGACAATCACAACTAGGTGCACATGGAGGCATCCTTTAAATATAAAGGTAAATTTGATTCAACAGGTAAACCAACTTTGATAATTTTATTCTTCTTAAGGTAAGGTTATATATTTTAGATTTTGTTCCATGAATATATTAACCAAGTAAATTATTTACAATCAAAACTAAGAATATTAGAAAATTAAATAATGTGACTAATAATTGTGGTCTACATATACTTGTGTATTGGATGATGCCTTGTGGTGGCTTATGTCCAAGTAAAAATTAATTGTCAATAGGGGAAGAGAGAACCATCTAGACCCTATTAAAATACTATATTTTTTAAGTACAAGAAATTATGACCCTTTTTACCTTAAGGGTATGATAATTAGGGATTTTAACATTTGTATGACTGTGTAATTGTGTTCTATGGGGTCTAACATTTTTTATTTAAGGAAAACACATTTTGAATGAACTTGAAAACCGTATAAAACTAGATAGAAGAAAAGGATAGCAACAAGAAACCAACAAAAAAACCACAGGAAACCAACAACACAAAAAATAGGGGATTACATCACAAAAAGTATAAAATGCAGAAAATAAGAGATTACATCGCACAAAGTATCAAAACAAAAATAGGGAACAAACTCCCATAAACCTTACAAATTTTCCATCAAACTTTTATTTTTCTTAATCATATCATCATTAATACACTACACCTTGTTAACCACATTGTCCATTCACGTAGCTCACTTGTCTTTGCTTCTACATTTGGTAGAAGGATCAAGTAGAGAGTCTAATACAACAACATAAACAACACTTTATTTCTTTGATTTGACACTTTTTGTTGAGGAATCAACAAATCCTTTGGCAACTAATTTGAATCTATGTGGTCTAACGTTATGGATTATGTGTAATGATATTTTGTGGGGGTATTTAGGTGTCAATTCATGTTATTGTTTGTAAAGGTTGTATTAGGGAATGAGAACCATTTTTAAGTTTTATATTTTGGATTTTTCTTTGCGTGGATCTTAAATGGGTGTTGAGTGGACAATTTTTTTAGTTTTTTGGGAAAAATAAGCCCTAAGGGTCTAAACTTATATCGAAAGGTACTTTTTTCACATGTAATATTTTGCTTTCCAATCATGATATGACACCTCAAAATGTCTCATAAATGATGGTAACAGTTTTTGAATATTACGAGGGGGTTGGGAGGATTGATGGTACTAATCCTGTCCCCATTTTTCTCAAAAAATCATTTATGGGTGCAGGCATGGGGAGATGAAGTGTCCAAGTGCACTTTCCTCCCATTAATAAGGAAAATAATTTCTTGCATGGAGTGGAGTACACTCTACACCTCTCAAAGTCTCACACATGTGAGAACTTGAGGAAAAGTGTGTTAGAGGAGTTAATGGGAAGGTGACAAGTGTCACATCCCCCATTCAAGAGGTTCAAGTTTTCAAACTCCTTTATATCCTTCATTGGATGAGGAGTTTGTGCCCTTGGGTTAGTCATTTCCTAATTTCCATTCTTAATTTTTTTGGAGCTGTGAGATTGAGAAGATTTGGGAGAAATAAAATCCTTGAAAATTAGATTTGTGTTCAAGCTTGTCATGGTTTTGGAGATAAGAGAATACTCATCTCTAGAACCCATCTAGAGTGATAAGAATTTTCTTTTCCTAGTGTTAATATTTACTTTATTTAGAAATCTTATTTTATTTTACATGCATTTGATAGTTCTAAGGGAAGAAGGGAATAATAGTTTTTTCAATGGGAGGGTGTATATAAAGACATTTAGGAAATGGGTAAAACACAATGTTGTATTTCCTGTTGAGAAATCATTTTTTATGGATATTAAGTGTATTGGTGTGTATATTTAAATGTAACCCTATTGTAAACTCATTACAAGACCAACCACAAGCCTAGAATATAGAATAAATTATTGATAATACCAATTGAGCTTTAAATAAAATGCATGCAAATAAAATATTTATGTATACATTCACACACATGGTAAGCTTGACTCCATTGTCCTTCAATTCTCTAAGACCTTATGGATAATAGTATTTTCTCTCTGCATTAAGCACTAGCATAATATGACATAGAAGAGTGAAGTGTTGTTGATTGATGATGCAAACATGATGGAAGTATGATTAGAATGAATAAATGATAGATAAATGGACTTATGAAGCTCTAAAAAGGTACTATGTATGTATACTAGATGTATCCTTGACTGGAAGAAATGAGAGAACATGTCTCTTTTATAAAAATATCCAAGAGAATCAATGGCTTAGGTTAATAGGTAAATAGATGAATGACCATTATGAGAGGAGAGAGAATAAGATTAAGAGGTTAAAGTAATGGATGGATGAGATTCAAGGTGAGTTGACTTTTAGGCAGGCATCTAGGTTTAATGAATATAAACATGTAGGAGGGAAGAGAGGGTCACTTGGACCACATTCAACTACAAAATTATAGTATGATCTAATATGAAGAAGATGAAATGCTAGGATTAGACAGAAAAGGATAATAAACTAATTAAATAAATATAAATATTTATTTAATTAATATTTTAAAATGTGGGATTAGAATAATAAAAATATTTATTTAATTAAAAAATGAAGAAACTAAATTGGAGAAATCCCTTGGTAAAATGGTGGGCTGATTGTTTGTAGAGCCAAAAACCAAGGTTCAAACCTCTTGAGGTTTCTCTCTACTATGTTAACAATGGGGAGTTTTTTACCTTGACCCTTGGTAAAATATTGGGGCTTCTTTCGTGTAGAACTAACTAACCAAGGTTCAAACATTATTTTTATTAACAATAATATATGTAAGTAATAAATCAATAATATATTTTATATTTTTGAGGTAGATGATGTAGAGGTGCAAATGTGCAACCAAAGAATTGGAGCAAGCAAGGATGGATGAAAAAAATTGATAGGTGGGGGAACATTTTGTCACACACTCTAATATTTTCCACCAAGATAAACACCATTACACTTAGAGTAGGGAATGTCGGAAAAAGGTTGAAACCTTGTATATCTACCCTACGTCAGTTGTAGGCAATGGATTATAAGGAAAGTTATGTCTAGAATGGGAGTTTTTGGTATAAGGATACAACCATCAAAGTAGAAGACAGAATGGTTAAACCCAATGTCTCTTCTCACACCATTTCTAAGTTGGTAGCACATGCTAAATGCCTCTACATTTCTATTTATGGGTTGGTGGAGTTGGGTTGGAAAACCTTTTTTTTAATGAAACCCCAATCAAAATCGAGAGTGAAAAGAGACAAATATCTTTTTTAGCTCACATTTTGAGCCTATGGATGTAAATAGTCTATTGAGCACCAAGGTTGATGGCTATGGAGGCAAATAGGATAGTGCTAGGAAGGGAAATTATTTCCTCCATAAAAAATATCATGTCATTATAAATATCACATTATGTTTCCTCCCATTACTCTTGGACTTTAGGAATATGAAGGTTTAGGCTCTGCTATTACTACAAGATGTATTCAACCTATAATTCTTGTTTGACGATATCAATGCAACAGTTATATTAAATCTTGGGTTTGGCATCCCTTGGCTCGAGGATATTACCAATTTATTTCAACCAGAGGTTGTGGTGGCTAGGCAACCATTTCTGCTAAACTTAGAAGTTTATGGTCTGAAAATACATTATCAATGGGAAACTATGGGAATGAACTATTATCATACATTGGATAAGACGTGTATTATGAAGCTAGTGCGTAGAAGCTACAACATGAGTAGTTTGTCCATTTGAAAGGATTAAATACTATTTAGGATCATTAGCATTTTTGTTTTATTGCAAATACCTCCTTTGAGGTTTTATTGTTTATTCTAATGTCTTATGAAAAAGTGCATAATCAAATATGTAAATGGTGAAGCTATTAGTAGGTGCAAAAAATGAGAATGGGATAATAATTTATTTGGTGATCACTTATGTGAAGAAATTTTGATTAAACAACAAAAGCACTTGTTGGAATAGTTATCAAGATGGATTTGTCAAGAGAAAAGAACTCAAATGTGATTTATTTCACATGGACACGTGACCTAATTACTCAATTGAAATGTTTGGATTCAAAATGTATGTATGTAATAGATGTATTTTTTAGGTGCACAATTAATGCATACATCTTCCAATTCATGTTAGTAACCTAGTAATTAATTAATTAATCTTAAAATATAATTTGTTAACTCTTTTATGTGATAAGTTATTTAAACACATGTTAACTTCTAAGTAAAGATGTGACTAATATAGGAATGTGTAGAAAATCTTAATGGATTAATTTATTTTAATGCTATAGAATATCTATTCAAAGTCTATGATGAATTCATTTGAAATTGATAGGTAATAACAATGTAGGATGCATAAAGTGTCAAGAAAATTATCTAAATATTAGAGAAGTTCATGAATATATACCGAGCATAAATGAGTTTTATATTCTACATGAAGCAAGTAACAAACAAGGATCTAGTGTCGATTGTATATTAGGCAATTTCAATCATTAGATGATTGAAGTTTAAAACAGTAGAATGGAGAGAGAATTTTGAAAGAGAAAATGGAGATAATATAAGGCCTTGCCTTGTGAGTGGTTAATGTGACCCTACCTATTTTTTGTGTTTCATATAATTGTCAATTAAATATATCATAAGTGATTAATAAAGTAATAAAGGGTTGTGATGATCGAGGATATAATTGCTCACCCTAGCAAATACTATCATGTGAATGTATTTAAATAGTAAATGGAATTGAGTATCAATTTATGAATGATCTTGATAACTCTTGCATCTTGTTTCAAGCTTATATCTCAAGTCCATTAACTATAGTTGTGGTTTTTTAAAAATAAGGTGAATTATCATCTGACGTAAAAACTAGAACAATAATCATGTAATAAAATTAAAATGTAATAGAAAATAATGAAATTTCTTTTGGATTCATCAGATGTCTTATAATGAACAATTGAATTAACTTAGGGAAAGGGAATAAAGTTAAATCACATTTTATCCAAGGGGTTGCTAATGTGTTTTGTGTTCACTAGTGTGTGTGTGTGTGTGTGTGTGTGTGTGTGTGTGTGTGTGTGTGTGTGTGTGATGGACAAGGACAGTCACTACCTTCAAAGAAACAATATAGAATGGATAGAAAATCACAATCAAGTGTACATGGAGGTATCCTTAGTAAATATAAAGGTAAATTTGGTTCAACATGTAAACTTGCTTTGATATTTGTATTCTTCTTGAGGTAAGGCTATATATTTTAGATTATATTTTACTTTTCTTAAGCTAAGGCTATATATTTTTAGATTATATTCCATGAATATATTAATTGGGGGAATTATTTATAATTAAAATTAAGAATATTAGAAAAGAAAATAATGTGGCTAATAATTATGGTCTATATATGCTTGTATATTAGACAAAGCCTTATGGCACTGGCTTATGTGCAAGGAAAAATTAATTGTCATTGGGGAATAGACAGAACCATGTAGACCCTAATAAAATACTTCATCTTTTAAGGACTAAATTATGACCCTTTTTAACTTTAGGGTATTAAAATCAGGGGGTTCAACATTTGCGTGACTAGTGTAATTGTGTTCTATGGGGTCTACCATTATGGGTTATGTTTAATGATATTTTATGGGGGTATTTAATTGTGGATTCATGTGGTTGTGTGTACAGGTTGAATTAGGGGATGAGAAACCTTGTAGATTTTTATATTTTGGATTTGTCCTTGAGTGGGTCTTTTAATGGGTGTTGAGTGGGCAATTTTTTGGTTTTTGGGAAAAAATAGACCCCTAGGGTCTAAACATATACGGAAAGGTACTTTTTGGACATGTAATATTTTCCTTTCTAATCATGATATGACACCTCAAAATGTCTCATAAGTGATGGTAACATTTTTTTAATAATAGGAGGGGGTGGGAAGATTGATGGTACTAAGCCCATCCCTGTTATTTTTCTCAAAAAATCATTTATGAGTAGAGACTTGGGGAGATGAAGTGTCCAAGCACAATTCCCTCCCATTAATAAGGAAAATAATATTTTTTTGGGAGTGGAGTACACTCTACACCTCCCAAAGTCTCACACGTGTGAGAACCTTAGGAAATGTGTGTTAGAGGAGTGAATGGGAAGGTGACAAGTGTCACATCCCCCATTAAATATTTTCAAGTTTGAACTCCTTTATATGCTTCATTGGATGAGGGGTTTGGGCCTTGGGTTTATTCACTTGCTAATTTCCATATTATTTTTCTGGAGCTGTGAAATTGAGGAGATTTGGGAGAAAGAAAGTCCTTAGAAATTAGATTTTTGTTCAATCTTGTCATGGTTTTGGAGAGAAGAGAAGACTCATCCCTACAACTCATCTAGAGTGATAATAATTCTCTTTTCCCTTGTTAATATTTACGTTTTTTAGAAATATTTTTTATTTTGCATGCATTTGATAGTTCCAAGGGAAGAAGGGAATAATAGTTCATTTTTAATGGGAGGATATATTTAAAGAAATTTTGGAAATGGGTACACCAAAATGTTATATTTCTTGTTGAGAAATAATCTTTTATGGATATTAAGCGTATTAGTGTGTATATTGAAATGAAACCTTATTATAAACTCATTAAAAGCCCAACCACAAGCCTAAAATCTATAATAAAATATTGATAACAACAATTGAGATTTAAATCAAGTGCATGAAAATAAAAACATTAAGTATAATTTCACACAAATGATAAGATTGACTCTATTGGACTTCAATTCTCTAAGACCTTGTGGATGAGAATATTTTTTTTGTGCATTAAGAACTATCACAAGATGACATAAAAGAGTAAAGTGTGATTGATTGACGATGTGAACATGATGGAAGTATGATTGCAATGGAGAAATAATAGATAAGTAGACTTGTGAAGCTCTAAGAAGACCCTATATATGCATACTAGATGTATCCTTGACTTTCAAAAATGAGAGAAAAGGTTTCTTCTATATAAATCTCCAAGAGAATCAAGGGCTTAGGTTAAGAGGTTAAAAGATGAATGACCATGGTGAGAGGGGAGTGAATAAGATTAAGAGGTTAAAGTAATAGATGGATGAGATTCAAGGTGAGTTGAATTTTAGGTAGGAATCTAGGTTTAATGAATCTAGACATGTAGCAAGGAAGAGAAGAGGGGGATACTTGTCACATGATAACAAATTTATATTATGATCTATATGAACAAGATGAAAGGCTAGGATTAGATAGAAAAGGATAATAAGTTCTAATTAAATAAATATAAATATTTATTTAAAATTAATAGTTTAAAATCTGGGATTAGAGTAATAGAAATATTTATTTAATTAATAAAGGAAGAAGCTAATTTGGGAAAACCCCATGGTACAATGGTGGGCTTATTATTAGAGAAATTATTAATTGGCATTATCAAAATGAGTTTTTTCGAAGGGTTTTCATTTCCTTCTTCAAGAAGCTTCTCCTCTGGTCTAGAAAGAAACAAAAAGAGCCTTTACTAGTTTGTGTTGTTCAAAGATTTAGAGGGTCTACTTATATGACTGTGAAAGAGACCCATTCTAGCTTTAAGGAAGTTTCTATCATAGGTGGTTTGTTGAAGAAGGTTGAGTCAAGGGATTGCAAGGAGCTATTGCAAAATGGTGAACTTTGTGATGAATTTAAACATGTTGTGCTTATTAGTTATATTCAAGCCATGAAAGGGTTTACCAACACCATGTCTATGAAGTTTGTTAATTCCTGGCATCATGGAAATGTAGCCATAGGGAGTGTTAATTTTTGTGTGATGCCAGAGCTTATGCTGAAGCTACTGGTCTTGATTGTGACGGTTATAAGGTTGAAAGGAGGAGCAATGGAGACTATTAAAAATATTTGAAGAAATTTTTTGAAAGGGAAAAAAATTGATGGTCGTGTCGACTGGTAATGGGTATCAGCGTTCCTCCCTCCTGGCTCCTTATGCTCTTGTTTTCATGTACATCTGATGAAGTATTTTACGCTTGAGTGTAGGTTTACTAATTTTTATAGGTATCATCTCCTCATTGTGAATCACATTAGGCATGGTGAAGAAATTGATGTGTCCTACTTTCTATTTTCATCTCTAAGTAATAACGTCAATAAGGGTGATTCTCCTCCTTTGCACTAGGTCTGATCTATATTATTTATCAATTCATGTTTAGTAACTCCCCTATTAGCAATAGGTGCCTTACATATCCTCAGAAGGAAGAAAATCAAAATGTTGAAGCTCCTAAAAGTTCTGTCAAAATTGAGTTTATTGGTAGTGGTACTTTCCCTAAGAGCTCAAACCCTATTAAACCTAAGAATAAAAACATCAACAAAATTCTTCAGCCTTCTACTAAGACTAAGCCCTCCCCTGGTGTGTCTTTTGAAGAAACCCTCTTAGACACCACTCTTGTTAACATAAAATTTATTTCTAAGAAGTTTGTCTGTGTTAAGATAAGAAAGACTAAGCCTAGAGACAAAAGTAAGTATATTAATGTTGATAAATAAGACACAAAAGAGGAGACGGATTCTCAGGAAGGTCAAAATCTAGAAAGATCAAGAGATTAATTTAGATAAGATGCTTGTTTTGGGTAGCATAGATCTACTAGGCTGAGGTTTAAGAAGGAAATTAAAGAGAAAAATCTGGAGGAGGAGGTGATCCCTGAAACTAACCAAGATTGAGAACCTGAAGAGAGTGACGATATAGATAGTTCAAATGATGAATATTATGATAATGAAAAGGAAATTGAGGAGTTTGGAAAAGACCCGAGAGATTACTATTAATTTATGGTATGTTGAGGAGATGGTGAACCCACCCTATTCCTCCCCTATTTCTCAAATGGAGGATAGTATGGAAAATAAGTCTCTGACCACCAACCTGGAGAGTGAAAAGGACAATACTAAGATGAATTAGATGATGGACCTCCAAAAAAGACTGGATGCTATTGAAAACTCCACTCCTCTAGCTATTTCTAAAGAGGAATTTAGTTCTTCTATTTCTTCTTTATGCAAGTTGATTAATAGTTTAATGAGGAAGGTTGTGTTTGGGGTAGCTACGGGGAAGAGCAAATTAAGGAAAAGTGTCAAGGAGGAAAACAAGCATGGAAAGGAGAAAGAGGAACCTGATGAAGCCGATGCTGATGACTAGAAGAAGGATCTCAACTGTCTCTCAAAGGAGTGGGAGACTATCTCTAGCTTTAAATGATTCTCTTTCTATCTCCATTACGCTATAGCTGATTTGTTTTTAAGACTGATGTTCTTATGGTTAAAATTTTTGATGCTATTATTTTTTTAGTGATAGTTATAACTGGGACAATGTGTTTTTGTTCCTCTATAGCAGAGGTGTTCTTCTGTAGTAGAGGTTTATTTTGTTAATGCCAAATGTTGTTCGCTAGTGATATGGAAATGAATAGTAATTTTAATAGTATAGTATTAGGCAGAAGAACATTTCAAGTGGTTTTTGATTATTTTGCTCTGTGATGGCTCTGGGAGCTTCCAGCTGTAATGGCCCAAAGTATGCTTCTTTGGTGTTTTTTGTAATGTTGTGATGTTGTTATCTGAATTCAGGGCCCTTTCCCTACCATAGTAATAAAAAAACTAACAACCAAGGTTCAAAAATTAATTTTATTAACAATAATATACGGAATTAATAAATCAATAATAGATTCTATATTTTTGAGGTAGATGGTTTAGAGGTGCAAAAGTGAAACCAAAGAAAATTAGAGAAGCTAAGGATGGATGAAAAACATCGACATGTGGGGGGACTGTATTTTGTTAGACACTCTGACCTTTTCCACCAAGATAAAAACCATTCCACTTAGAGTAGGGAGTGTGGAAAAAAGGTTGAAACCTTGTCTATCTACCCTACGTCAGTCGTAGGAAATGGCTAAGGAAAGTTATGGCTAGAATGGGGGCTTTTGGTATAAGGGTACAACCATCAAAGTAGAAGACATAAAGGTTAAACCCAATGTCTCTTCTCACACTGTTTCTAAGTTGGTATCATATGTGAAATGCCTTGGCCTTTCTATTTATGGGTTGTTGGAGTTGGGTTAGAAATTTATTTTTTGAATGAAACCCCAATTAGACTCGGGAGTGACAAGAGACAAATATCTTTTTTGTCATATTTTCAACTTGGGGATGTAAATATTTTATCGAGCACAAAGGTTGATAGCTATGGAGGCAATTAAATTAGTTCTAAGAAAGTAATTTGTTTCCTCCATAAATAATTATTGTGTCAACACAAGTATCATATCAGACTTCCTAGTGTTTCTCTTAGACCTTAGGAATATGAAAGTTTAGGCTCTATTATTGCTACAAGAGATCTTCAAACTAGAATTTTTTTGGACGATATCAATGCAATAATTCTATAAAAGCCTGGGGTTGGTATCCCTTGGCTTGAGTATATTACCAAATTATTTCAACCAGAGGCTGTGGTGGCTAGGCAACCATTTCTGCTAAACTTAGATGCTCATGGTCTTGCAAGCTATCATCAATAGGAAACTATGGGAAAGGAATTTCTTCATAGGTTGGTGGAAGTTGAGGTGGAGGATGAGGTGGAGACTAACACGCAATGGATGAATAGATTTTCCTTGGTGGCATGCTCGAATTATTTCTACAACCTGGGGATTGAATATTGTGCACTCTTTTTAGTTTTTGTTGACCTTCAATTTCTAACCTGTCTACTCTATATGGTGTTGGAAGTTTTTTCTTGTCCACTTTCACTCTTTCTCATAGGGTACAATTTGTATCCACTTTTTGTTGCAATTGTCCAGTTTCAACTTGGTACGGTTTCGCTCTACACACATCCATATGTTCAAGGGAGTTGAGTAGTTTTTTCTAGATTAGGTTTACCTTCCATTCAAATTATAATTTCCAAAGTGGCATAAAACCTAAAGAGTATTGGTTAATCCACTTTTAAAAATAGTTTTTTAAATATAATTTTTTACATTATTTTTTATTAGATAAATACTTTTGATTAGAGGGTTTTGAAAGGATTCTAAGATCTCTTAAATCAATAAGAAGTTACATCACATGAGAGAAAATTCTAAATAAGAATGAATTAAATAGGAAAAAATCTAGAAATGTCACAAGAAAATAACTAAGCCACAATAGAGGAGCGTCTTAGAATTGATCAAGGAAGTTTAAAACCAAACCTTGCCCAGGATTCTCAAAAAGAGTCGAAGGTTGGTCTACAAAGATCAACTTATCATTTTTGAAGAGGAGTTAGGTTCAACCAATTGATTAGTTATAACATTTGAGAAACCTTATTTGAAACAAATTAAATGATGTTTTTGAATAAAAATTCAATAAATTCATTTAGAATAGAATATTCAATTCAAACAAACTCCAAGCTTCTCAAATAAAGTGACATTTTTGAATCAAAGGTCCATATTTTTTTAGAAAAAGCTATGATTATATGAATATGTATTCACAAATTTAATTTAAGATCTGGATTCAATCCAAAAGGCTTGGAGAGCATAATAACCATCCCATACAATACTTCTAAAATGAAATTTGTGCAACTTTGGGTCAATCTGTTCTAAATAAACTCTGATATATAAGCTGATATTTCTCATCTCAAACTTTCAAACTTTTCACAATTGCTATCACTACATGAATATTTATGTTTGTGCAATCCTTTATACATATTTGTACAATATTTTTGAAAACGTAATTCAGACATAGATTCAATCAAAAAAGCTAGGAGTGCATATAAATCGTCCCTTACTTTGAAATGAGATTTGTGCAACTTTAGGTCAACAGTTCTAAATAAACCGATAGATAAGTCGGTATCTCTAATATCAAGCGTCCAAACCTTTCATGATCGCTATCAACATACAAATATATTCATGTGTGTACAATCTTTTCAACATATTTATGTTTGTACAATCTTTTCAACATAATTGTACAAAATTTTAAAATAAAATTTCAAATGCGAATTCCATTCAGAAAGCTTGGAGTGCATATAAATCATCACATACAATACTGCTTAGGGCCCGTTTGGTTGGGGAATTGAAAAATAATGCAAATCATGGTTATCTATACCCTGGTTATGCAAACCCCGGTTATGCTTTTTTGGGACTGTTTGGTTGCCCTGGAAGATGGATTTGTA
>MU223574.1:119685-140097 GCA_018584345.1 Thuja plicata | reverse complement strand
TAGAATGATGACAATCATGTTTCTAAAAGAAAAATCTGAAGCATTCAAGATGTTTAAATGGTATAAGGCTATGGTAGAAAAAAAAAGTGGTAAGGATCTAAAATGTTTAAGATCAGATAGAGGAGGATAATTTATATCAGATGAATTCACTAATTTCTGTAATGAGCATGGTATAAAAATACAGGTTTCTGTACCAAGAACACCACAGCAAAATGGGATTGCTGAGAGAAGGAACAGGTCAATAGTTGATTGTGCAACAACACTGATGATAGAAAAGGACATCACCCAAATATTTTGGAGAGAAGCTGTCAGCACTGCTGTTTATACCCTTTGTTAGTTCCTTTTCTTGCTGATATGAAAATACTCTCAGAGAGCCTGCTCTATTTATCCCAGACACTGACCATGCAAGATATAGAAATGACAGAAACAAGGTTTTTAAACCTCCTACACTTCGAGCTCCATTAACTCAGGTGGGATTACCCTTCTAACTCAGAATAATCAAATCACTAAATTATCCCAGTAGAATATGAATGGAATTACAAGAGTTGATCACTGTAATATTTACTAAAATAGATCAACACATAAAGGTAAAGATTAACTTTAATAGTGATAGTCACCTATTGCGAATGGAAACAGACCAATGCTTAATCCTAGGGCATGGAGTCACTTATGAACAATTTCAACCAACATGATCATGAACATGAACTTGAAACAACTACAATGTTTGACATAAACATAGATATAACTTATATACCTATGTTAACACATATGACAAATTAATTCATCAAATTCATTGTATACCCTAAATCTTACTGAAATATTCCTAAGGCAATTTTAATCTTTCCTTGAAAGAACCCTAAAACTATTTCATAATCTGCCTGATAGACATATAAATTGGACATTCCTTGAATATTCAATTTAAATAAAATTCAAAACACCACAATGAAGACACAATACTCATTATATGCTATAGAAACTATGAATGGATTTCATTTTATTCATAATCAAAATTGCTTGCTACATTCAACAATAATTTTCAAAAACCCTATTTGATTGGTCTTGAACCAGAGTTTATACAATTACACTTGCATTATCAAAATGAAATGGCTATCCCCTTTACCAGTAGCCTTGGAATCCTTTTATAACTAAGGATGCAACAAGATATGGACTTACTGGGAAAGATTTACAAAATCTTTTCTAACAACTTTGCAACTAACATGAAACAAAAATTTGTAACAGAACACGGGTGGCAACTATTGGCAAAGTCTGAACAAGGTTTGTTGTTGCTGTTGAAAGTATCCTCCTCATCCTTTCAGCTTTGCCTCCCACCTATTCACCTCTTTGATGGTGGGCCAATCAAAGGTCTTTTCCTTCTCCAATTTTGCAACAACTTCAATCCATCTGGCATCAATGGTGGTTCTGGCTTTACAAACAAACTTGGCCATATCTCTCTTAATCTTCAAGAGGTTTTCAATTAGCTCGTTGCAATACTCAACATTTGTATCCTTTTCTAGGCATTGCTTCAAATCTTCACTTTTGAGTATGCCATCAAAGCCAGCTACCCAATCTGATTGTCCTTTTAAAACACTGGCTTCATCATAATTTTTTGGGATCAGGGAGGGGCACTGATCACCAAATAGCTGTAGCTTATTATCTATCAAATCAGATTTTCCATTGAAAAAGAAAAATATATCATTTAACTCACTAATCATTTCCATGGTATCTGATATCTTATCCAGGAATTCATCACTATATAACATAGAAGTTTTCAACTTGTCCATGATCCTTTCCCTCCCTAACCAAACTTTGAAAGTGGGTTCCAAGAAAATCATGGCTTCTGCAACTGTCTTTGAAGCTTCTTGTAATGACCCATATAATGTATATACTATGTCAGTTTTCTATTTTAAAACATCAATCCTATGCTGCAATATAGGAATTATAATAGACATAACATCTATATTTTGCTCCTGTGACAGTCCTTTGGATTGGCCTTTTGCCAATGCTGAATCATCCTTTGCTCCAATAGCAACATCTGTCCCAACTTTTTCCATTTCCTCAGGGATTGGAGTCTTTTCTCTTTTATACTCTATTAACTCCTCTTTCAATTTAGCAATCTCCTCTTCTAATGTGTGGTTCTGAACCACCACCTCTTCATGCTTTTTTGCTAGGGCCATCATTTGGCCAAAAGTCATTTCATACCTTTTTGATAGGTCATCAACCTTTGCCAGATTCATAAATGATACTTGTGTCATTGATTGTGCTATCTCAATATCTAAAGTATTCTGCAAATTCCATATCATTCTGTCTGCCCTTTTTTCCTCTCTAATAGTCATGACCAAGGCTTTTGTGTGGTAGGGGCCAATGACTATATAGCTAAAGTCTTGGATTTAAGATCAAACCCTGATCCTTTCAACACTTCATCCATCTCAAACTCTATTTTCAACAGGGGATCCTCTTGCCTCCTGATCTGATCAATGGTGAATGTGGATTGCAAATCCCAACCAGGCATCAACATTACTCCACTATTTTGTACTAATAACTTGGCTTGTTCCACAGTGATTAGTTCACTCTCAGGATCATAATCTTGGAGTGTTCTTACAATTTCTTCATTTTTATCTGCATTTTCTTCATCTGCAGTCAATCGTTATCTCAAGTATTTTTGTTTCAACTTAATTAAGAAACTCTTTAACTCTTCAGACTTTATGAATTCATCATCTTTCATGAATTCATTAGCCATCATGACCCTCTCATCATCCTTTTCAAATAACACCATTTGATTATCTCCTTGGCCCTCAGCTTAAGGCTCTTTCTGCAATTGTCTTTTCAATTTTCTGAAATATTTACCATGCTTAGTAGTCATGGCCTTGGCCATGCTTTTCCTGTCCTGCACCATCTTGTGCTCTTTCTTTTGTTTCTTCCTTGGTGGCTCTCTAGCCGAGGTAGCTTCCTCACCGACCTCTTCTTCCTGATGCTCTTCTTTCTGTTGTTCCTCTTCCTATTGTTCCTGATGTTCTTGGTCATGTAATGCAATAGGAATTGGGGACCCTTGAGATTGTACATCTTCATCACTAAATTGTGGTACCTGTGCCATTAGAGTATCATAGGACTTGAGAGTTTCCTCTATCCTTTGGAAATATGGGAGATTAGGGAAAAACTAGAGAATAAATTATCTGACTCTTTCCATTCAGATTCTGCCCTAAGGAGGTCATTCCATTTCCTTCTCCTTTCTTGGACTTCTTGCTTCATCAACTTATTCCTTACAACATCTTCATCGTCTAGTGGCTCATGATCTCTAATCTTTTGCCAATGGGTCATTCTTTTCAAAGCTATTTGTACAAACTGTTTTGGATCACAAAACCTACGAACTGCTGTAGACATTCTGTATTACTTCAAGAAGTCATTTATCAAATCAAAAACCCTTTTCCCAATGAAGAAATCAAAACCCACCCATAATCTAGGGATAAAAGTGCCCTTCTTATGTCCCTCTAAAAATTCCTTATCAACCCAAGTGATTTGCCAGATAAATTCTAAAAATGCAACCCTCAGGGGGACAAACCTAGGGAGGATATGAGGTGGTTGTGTAAAACCATATACTCTGATGATAGTGATGTAGTCAAAAAAGAAAAAATCAGCCCAGTTGTGAGATATAGGCTGGTTTGGAACATAATCCCAAGGTCTCAAAACCTTTCTGATTTCAAATGGAAGCCTATGGCTATTTGTTCCCAATAAATTAAAAATTGGATCCACGATCCAATTGCAAAAGTATACAAATGATGAGTTGATGGATGAAAAATCCCATACCTGAGTCCATCTTTGGATTGGTGCATCAACACCATATTCTGAGACAAACAATTCAAGTTCTTTATCCATAGATGCCCTGTTATAGTATAAAATCATATACATCAAATGAGAGTAATGCTTGAAGGTAGGCACTGGGGCATCTGACTGTATCTCCACCAATGCATTATGAATAGCATCAACTATGTATCCCACATAGTCATAATCAATATTAACCTCCGGGTGTTGAATGTTCATAGCCATCATGAGTATATCTTGAGGCACTGTAGAATCTCCATCAAAACCTAAAACTCTGCTCAAACCATACATCGTGCACTTTATGTAGTGATGAAATAGGGATAAGTCAAAAGGTGGTTTGAGATTGTCTGGGATTTTTACCAGGTGCCTATCTACTCTAGGCATGAATTTTTGGCATTTCATACTTCTTAATCAAATGCTCTCTCTTGACATTGTCAGCCTGAATTTTCTTCAAATCAATATCTGTGCACACCGCACCAGTGATTCCAAATACTTCTTCCACTGACCTCCTATCTATGGAAACTAGGGTTTCTTTATTCTTCTTCCTGATTACCCTAGCTACTGGGCCAGGGATAAATTTAAGAAACCCCCTCTAGAAAAATATATAAAATCCTGGCGAATCTCTCATTTTATTTTTAAAAAAATTAATTCCTATTGGTGAATCTCTCAATTTTTTGGGAAAACAAATTATTTGTATTGGAAAATATTTTTTAATCACATATTTTTTGTAGAAAATATTGGCGAATCTCAAGTAATAACCAAAATTTCATTAATGACCATGAAAAATAATTATATTTAAAGAAAAAAGAGTTCTTATAGAAAATTATTAGGCTAATTATGAAAAGATTTGATGGGTTTAAGGGAACTATATAGTATCTAGTTGCTATCATTTATTTAAAATATAATCAAATAATCCTCATTGTATTGTGTGAGATAAATGTATCATTATTTTTATTATTATAATAGGACCCAAAATTTCTTCAATGTCATTGATTTGTCAACAATCCAAAGGAAATCTTAGCCTCGATAAGTGTTACAAATAAGATAGTAACATTTTTGCCTCATGGAATATAATGAAGATCACTAGATTATATTTTAAATCAATAATGACAACTAATATTGGTGACACAACCCTACTATAACTAACAGTTATGATATATTATTGGTGAATTAATTTGGATTTCTATAATAATTGATAAAATTTAGGCGAATTGAATCTAACCATCTATCAAATATTAGGCGAATATTTGAGTTCAAATTTTTAATAAAATAAATTATTTGGCGATTTAAATATTTCTAAAATAAAATTTTGTAAAATTTTGGCGATTTAGGTCGCCTTAAATCTTGAATTATTAGCCAAATTTGGATTCTCAAATTTCAAAAATTAGCCAAGAATATTAGCCACTAAAAAAATGACTGACTGGGCAATAGTTTCTAGCTAGTTCCCTGATAAGGCCTATGTCAACATATACATCAGGCACAATCAATTTTGCCATATTTAAATCCCATGGATTGCAAATGGGGACTTCTTTAATCCTATTATTCCAGTATTACCAGAGTAATTTAGGGTGACCAGGTTTCTGCATTAGCAGCATATGTCCTTCCATTCATCCCAATTCACATTGTTTGTATTCAAAGTTCTGGAAAGCAACTCAACAAATTCTTCCAAATATTTCTTCAGTGTAACCTCCTTCTTCTCAGACCCTTGTGAGGTAGTGGGAATGATAGATTGACTCATCCTTCTTCTTCAGATCACTATCTCAGACAAACTGGCTCTGTTACTCTCACAGAAAATCTTAGAATGCGGAAAAAAAGAATTGTACAGAATCAAGTTTAATCATTCATAGTTATAACTATTAAATCCTATGTCTTGTCCACTTGAATGCCAAATTATCACACTTGCAGTGTCATGCAATCATCTCTCTGTCACTAATGCTGCCATTAATTTGCACTATTTGATCCTTGCTGGAAAAGAGTGTATACTTTTATCTTTTTGCACTCGTAAGCCTGAAATTAGCCACTTGTCAATCTATCGCCAACCCAACTTTACTCACTCTCAGAATATTCCTTATGAGTGAGCGATGTGACCTTTCACTTTAACCAGTCGCACAATCGCCATCTTTTTTTGTCTTGGTTTATATCTTCAGCGACTAGGCGATGACCTAACTGACAGCTTCATAACTTCTCAATCGTGCACTCGCTATCTCTTAATGCTTTATGTTCATATTTGAGTGAGTAAGTGACATCACCTTTCTTTTCATCAGTTGCAGACTCGCCGCTCAAGATTCTACCTTCATTGAATCTCTGCGAGTGAGCGACATGGTCTTTATTATTTAGTCATTTCCTAGTCGCGCACTTGCTGGTCCTCACTTATCATGTTTTTTCCTTGAACAAGTGAGTGAGTCTTCAAAACAACCATGCATTATTTTCTGGTCGCACACTCACCATGATTTTCTAATTTATCTTTATACCTCAGCGGGTGAGCGACGACTACTTCCTTTTTGTATTTTAACCTAATCGCTTACTCGCGCTGCAAGATTCTCCAGCTCATAAGCATTAGCGAGTGAGTAATGACCACTTCATCTTCTTTTATCACATACTCACTGCTAAGATTCCCTTATAAATGAATCCTTCACGACTGAGTGAGTGCCTTTATCATGTATTTAATCGCTCGCTCGCTGATCTTCCTTGACTGATTTTTCTTCACGAGCAACTGAGCAATAACTTTCCATTTCTCTATCATTCGTGCACTCATGAGAATTATTTCACTTGACTTTATACCTGAGTGATTGAGAGAAAGCCCACTTTTTCTTTCATCACACACTCGCAGGCTTGAAAACTTAACTATCTTATCAACTGCGAGTGGGCGATTACCAACATGCTTTCTTCAATCACATACCCGCTGAGCATTTTCCTTTTGTCTTTATTTATGGGTGAGTGAGCAATAGCCTTTTCTTTTCCTCATCACATACTCGCGAGCTCATTTCTTTAAACTTCAAATCATTAGCGGGTGAGAGAGAACATAAATGATCTCATAATTGCCTACTCGCACACCTCTTAAAACATTGAAAAACACCTTGCGACTGAGCGACAAGCTTTCAACTGTCAGCTTCCGCACAACGGATCGCTTACTCACATTGCAAAATACATATGAGTTAGGACTTGAATGAGTGAGCGACATCTACAATCTGACTTCTTCGCATAGTAGTTGACTTAAAAGACAAATGAAAATCTAACGCGGGTGTGTGATTGAACCCCTTTTAACAACATTCGATCAGTCGTAGAGCATAAAGTTAACAAAATAATATCATAGTGACTATGTGACACACAAGAATTTAAGTCATTGCGGACTCGCTAGACCTTCTTTTAAAAGAGTTAATCCCTTGCGAGTGAGCGATAAATAGAACAACTTCCAACTCGCTCAGCTGCAAGCCTACGACCCAAATTGAAAAAAAACATCGCGACTGCGCAATTTACATTCTTTAGCAACCAAACCACTCACTCGCACCGCTAACATGACTTGACACAATTTTACCGTGACTGTGTGATTTATACTAAAATGACTCACCACTCACTCGCACAGCTTGAAAACATGTTAAAAGACCAGCGTGACTGAGTGACAAACACTTGAATACAGAGCATCTTTGATGAATTTTGACCACTATTTGAATTTTTAAGCATAGTAAGACATGGGATTTGAAATAGAATACGCGGGAAAATAGCCAATGCTAGGAAATTGAAAGTTTTCTTGGTATAGTGCTAACAATGGCTCTGACTGGGGAAAGTTAATTGCAAAATTGACATTAGAAGCCAAATCTCTGGGAAACAGACCACAAACCAAAACAAAACTGTACATGCACACACAAAAACCACACAAAAAATAGGGAAAAATAATCTACTGTGCATGGAAAAAGTAAGTTTATGAGAAATAATATTTCAGGAATTATCCATGCACTGGCGATTCCTGTATCTCACCATTAGGGTCTTCCAAGAAATAAGAATCTTGACCATGAAATTCTTGGATTACAAATGGGCCCATCCATAATGACTCAAATTTACCATGTTTGCCCTTTTCTTCTTTTCTAGCATTCCATTGCAGCACCATATCATTTATCTAAAATTTTCTTTCAGTTGCTCTTTTATCAAACAAATACTTGGATTGTTGTTGGAGCTTCAGGTTTCTTTTGTGAGCTTCTGTTCTTATCTCTTCTAGTTCCAACAATTGATCCATTCTTTCCATTATGGGTTCTTGATCTTCCAAATCTTCTTCCTATAAAAATTTGTACACTGGTAATAGGTTGTTCAAAGGCAACCTTGCCTGATTTCCATAAACCATTTCAAAAGGGGAAACCCCTATTGCTCTTTTTATTGTCACCATGTCAGCCCAAAGGGCCAACTTCAATTTTGAATGCCAAGACTTCTTATTTTTATCCAAAATCCTCTTAATTATTTTCATGAGACTCTTATTACTAGACTCAACCTATCCATTTGCTTGAGGGTGATATGGTGAAGAGTAAGATAAAATAATGCCATAGTCTTCACAGAAATCCCTAAATTCTTCAGATATA
The DNA here is from genome assembly GCA_018584345.1 of Thuja plicata. NCBI lineage: Eukaryota > Viridiplantae > Streptophyta > Pinopsida > Cupressales > Cupressaceae > Thuja > Thuja plicata. The sequence goes on along the minus strand of MU223574.1, from coordinate 131,713 downwards.
AATCACATGGCATTATCCATAATTAGCTTAGTGGACACACCAAATCTTGTTAGAATGTTATCCATTAAAAAGTCCATTACTACGTTGATGGTTGCCCTCTTTGTTGGAACTACCTCTATCCATTTTGTGAAGTAGTCTGTAGCCACAAGAATCCAACTATGACCTCACTGGATTTTTCTGTAAATTCACCAATAAAGTCCAAACCCCATTGGGTAAAAGGTGCTTCAACAGTCATAGGATTTAAAAGTAAGGCTCCTAAAAATTTCATTTTAGTAGAAAAACTTTGGCATGGTTCACACTTCTGTACAAACACTTGAGTGTCCCTGAAAAGACATGGCCAATAGAATCCAGCTCTGATTATTTTGTGAGCTGTGCTTTTGGCAGAGTAATGCCCACCACACACACAACTATGCATTTCATTCAAAACCATTTCAGACTGTGATTTATCCAAACATAATAATAAAATTTCATCTCTATTCTTCCAAAATAAATCACCTTGTACCATAATATACCTCTGGGCTTGCAATTTTAGGGTCCTTTTCTGATTATCTGACATATGTTCTGGACATTTAGCATTTTTTCAGAAAAAACACAATATCAGTATACCAGTACTGCAATTCTATGCTAGTAAAGTTCATGTTTATTGTTTGTACATCATTCATTTGGGCTAACTCCATGTTTGTATCAATCATTAACTTGGCCAAACCCAAACCCCTTACCAATTTGGTAACCTGAATTTCCAAATTGAACTCTTGGATCCTGCTAATCCATCTGTACCTCTTCCCAGTAACTTCAGATTGAGATAATATGTCTTTCACTATGGCATGTGGCACATAAGCAATTATTTTTGTACAAATAAGATAAGCTCTAAAAACCTTGACTGCCTTGACCAATGCATATGCTTGTTTCTCCATTATCTCATAGTTAAGTTTTGCTGCTTGTAGAGACTTACTAAAAAATGCTATGGGGTGTTCAAAGCCTTCATCATCTTTCTGCAAAAGTACTGGAGCAATTGTATGAAATGAAGCAAAATAAAACATGGAGAAAGGCTTCTCATAATATGGAGATCTTAAAATAGGAGCTTGCTGAATTGCCATTTTTATCTGATTAAAGGCTGACTGAGCATCCTTATCCCATTCAAACTTTGCATTTTTCTTCAGCAATTTAACAATGGGTTTTACTATTTCAGCAAAGTTTGCAATAAACCTCCTCACAAAATTTACTTTCCCAAGGAAAGATTGAACTCCTTTAATATTTTTTGGTGGCAACACCTTGTTAATGGATTCCACTCTTTCAAGATCAATCCTGACACCTTCTTTGGACACTATATGTCCCAATAATTTACCTTCAGTTACAGCAAAGTGACACTTCTTTGGAATTAAAGAAATCCCATACTCCAGGGCTTTGGTAAAAATCTTTTCTAAATTCTTACAATGATCATCAGCCTTTTGGGAATATGTAGTTAAATCATCTTGATATACTACCATAATAATATTTATAAATTCCTTGAAAGCCACATCCATGGCTCTCTGGAAAGTATCCCCTACATTCATCAAGCCAAATGACATTCTTACATAAACATACGTACCCCATGGGGTAGTAAAAGCTATCTTGAATTGTTCAGATTCTTGAACCAGCACCTGGTTATAACTAGAAAAACCATCCATCATAGATAAAAGATCACAACCAGTTACTCTTTGCAACATGGCCTCCATGTTTGGCAAGGAATAATTATCTTTCAATGAGGCTACGTTAAGATTCCTAAAATCAACACATAGCCTAATATCTCCATTTTTCTTTCTAACAGGGACCAAATTAGACACCCAAGAAGAATGCCTGATTGGTTTTATGATCCCAGCCTCTCTGAGTTTTGCCGATTCTTGCTGCATTTTGGGGGCCAACAAAGGGTTGATTGGCCTTTGTTTTTTTCTAAAAGGCTTAATATCATCTTTTAATGGAATTTTATGTTGAAATAAATCTTCCCTATAAGCCTTAAGGTCTTCATAAGACCACGCAAAAACATGTTTGAATCTTTTCAGCAGGCTAATCAAATTAGTCCTCACATGAGGAGCCAACTTCTTTCCAATATACACCATCCTAGGAATACTTTCTGATCCCAAGTTTACCTCCTCAAAGTCATCCTACTTGGCAATAGATTTATGACACATATGACTGTCATTATTAGTAAACAATCCCTCTAATTGAGTCAATCCCTTAGGGATTTCATCTGTCTGCAACTGCAAAATTTCATTGCCAAAAATAGTTTCCTTCCCATCAATAATCTCTATCAAATTATTACAGTCAATGACTTGACCATCATAATTATCCACACATTGAATGAAATTGAGGATATCCTCATCACTCTCAAAAACTTTCCAATTATATACATTATCAGGGATTGCAGGCCTAGTTTTAGTTTCCACTATAGATATCCCTGCTAGCGTTAGATCATCATTTTTCAAAGTTACATTAGCCAAAAAATCTGCCATGATATTCTTAGATCTCTCTATCCATTCAATGGAAAATGCATCAAAAAACTCAATGCTATCCCATACAGCATGCTTATATTGTTTTAGCCTATCCTTTTTAGCAGCATATCTTGATCTAATTTGGGAAATAGCTAGCTCTGAATCACCAAAAACTCTCAATAACTTAATGCCATGCTTAATTGTTATTTCTAATCCCAACAATAATGCCTCATACTTAGCTGTATTATTTGTACATTGAAATGACAATAGAAATGAGAATTTGAAAGTAGTACCTAATGGAGAGACAAAAAAAACACCAGCCCCTGATCCCTCTCTAGAGCATGCTCCATCAAAATACATTTGCCACAGCCCTTGATGCTGCAATTCCAATTCTTCTATGATGGGATCTGTATTTTTTAACTGTGGCTGAATCTTTTCCACTTTGAAATTATTTATATCTACATCCACAAAGCAATTCAACGTGCTTGGTTGAACCTTCTCAACATAAATAGGAGATCTAGGATCCCTTAATAATTTTTCTTCTTTTCCATTAACATAAATGGTAGAAAAAGACAAATCCAATTGTACATGTCGTCCAATGGCTGCAACACATTGTCTTGATAAGAGCATGCCATAATGGGGTGGTGAATCTACAACCACAACATCTATTTTAAGAGTGACCTCAGGGTAAGAAGAAATTTTTATCTCTAACCCTTGCAAAGTTCCTATTACAGGTACTTCCCTATTGTCCATGGCATAAAATTTACCACAAGAAGTATCCACCTTTAAACCCAATTGTTTCATAACAGTGTAGATCATCACATTAGTAGCAGCTCCTGAATCCATCATACAATTTTTTAGCCACATATTGTTTGTGAGCAATGTAACATAAAAAGGATCAATCTGATCTGGCTCTTGAATAACTATATTTCCCAAATAGATTGGGATTCTATCCTTTTCTTCATGCTCACCTTTCAGTTCATCATTCAAAGAAGTACTGTCATGTATACCAGGCAAATCAGAAAATAATGAAAAGGCTAATTCTCGGTGTTATTTAATTTTAAACATCTCAAGTAAAGGAGCAGATACTTTCATCTGAGATAAGGCTTGCTTCATATTAAAAGTTGGGAAACTCATGTCACTATGTTTTACCTTTACTTTCTTTTAACTATCTTGTTTTTTGGTCATGACTAGGAGTAACTTTGTTCTCTTTAACCAAGGAATCTTTCACTTCATCTTGTGTAACTTCTTGATTTATGACTTCTGTAATGATAGGTGAATCAGGTTGTTTCCCACTTTGATCAACTTTTCTATTCGTAAGCTGGTATGAACTTCTAGCTTGTGTCATAGCAGCAATAGTTAAAATTCTTATCTCTTCCTCATTAGGCATCCCAAGCTGAAAATGTTCTAACTTAGTACTTGTATTGTTTATTGTGATTGGAATATCTTCTTCTAATTCTTCTTCTGAACTACCATTGTCATCTTCAATAGTAAGTGCACACATATTTATAGCAGGTTTCTTCTCACCCTAACTTTCTTGTGTTCCAACATTTTCACGTTGATCCACCAAGCCCTGAGCTACTGCACATTGATATGGGGAATGAGGCATATTACAGGCCATGCACCAAGGAGTATTTTCCACATTATGGGCACTGTTGTTTTTTAATGGATCAGGGATCTCTTGTTCTTGGGATCATTATGCTCTTCTAACACAGATTTCCCATCCTTCCACTAAGTTTTATAAGGGAAATCTTGAAGTCTATAAGGTTTATCCTGTCTTTGGTACTGTGGCCTATTATTCTGAAATCCCTTTTCATTCTTGTCTACCTTGGTAGCAAGATCTTTTACCACAGTTACCAATGCGTCCATCTCATCTTCTTCCTTGGGATTTTTATTAGGCTATGTTTTTGACTCTTTCCAGAGTCTATTGTCATCCCGTTTACCAAGCTTGCTAGAAGCCCTTCTATTGCTTTCTATGTTTATAGCCAACTTATATGCTTCTCTCAAGGTTTGAGGATCTTAATCCATAAGAAAATAAGATGTTTTTCCATCCAAAGTATTACAGTAAGTAGTGACACATACATTTTCATCCAGTCTCAATACTTGAAACAACTTATACATAGCCTTTTGAAATCTTACATTAAATTCAGCAATGCCTTCATTAGTAAATTTTTTCAAATTGTTGAATTCATTCAACATAAAACCAAAATTTATCTTGTCACCATATTACTCTTTGAAAATTCTAACAAATTCATCCCAAGAATAGATACTATGATCAGGCAAACCCCGGTACTAGTCTCTTGCATCCTTAGTTAAGGATTGCACAAATAATTTCATTACAACATCCTCATCTCCGATCTCATAATCATTCATTGTATCCGAGAATTCTTTTAAATGTTCTTCACCAGTTATGGCATTATTCCCACTAAACTTGGGAATCTTATCTCTAACCTCATTAGGAATAAGGTTTGGTTGGCCAGGGATACCATCAAAGAACAATTGTCTATATCTCTCTAGATGAATAGGCCTTCTTTGAAAATTAGAGCCCATATTCTGGCCAACATTCTGAGTAGTATTGTTAATGTTCTAACCAATGCCCACATTGTGGAGGCCAATATTTCTATTAGGTCCACTTGCTCCTGACTGTGATGTGGCCCCTTGAGCTACACTATGTGTCTGGGTATTTGTATTGGCATTATTGGTGTGAATATTAGAGTTAAATATAGGTATGGCCTGACTAGTAGCATTATTTGTTATATTGGGATTAGTCATGGAACTCAAGAAGGCAATCCTTTTCTTCATCTCTACAGTAGCAGTTTCTAGTTCAACTCTTTCCAACTGTTTTGCAATATCATCTTTGGCCTTTCTCGCCCTTTATAATTCCAAATCAAGTGAGAATATGTCCTGAGATATACCGTCTTCAACTTTAGGTTGAGAAAATTTAATTCCAGTGATCTTTTGTTTTCCTTTATCAACCTCTGTTTACTGAGTATTAGTTGTTGATACATTTTGTGTAACTATCTAAGGCTTAGGAGATTTTTGACTTTCATAATCAATGACTTGCCTCACTACAGGGCCTGCATCCCTAGGTTCACCCTTCTTAAGAAAGTGTTCTCTTTCCTGGCATTCTTTTCTCAAGGCATCTACATCTCCAAAAAGTTCTTTATTCAAACCATGAAATCCTTCATTTGCACCCTAAGCTGCCAATTTTAATTGAGCAACCCACTTCTTCAAGTTTTCCCTCTCAGCGATAGCATTTATAAAATTTTCCTCTCTAGCCTTGTCATTCTTCTTCTTGATGAGTAACAATTCATCTAATCCCCTCTTCAAGAGGTCAATATCTCTAAGGAATCCCTCAATATCAGAACTCGAAGAATCATATATATTCATCTGATTTTCTCCCTTTTGATCTTCAACCCGTTCATAAGGGATACCCTTGAAATAAGAGGATGTTTCCCCCTTTTCTTGATATACATTTTTTGGCCTAGGGTTAAATATATCCTAAAAATAACCAGTTATGTCAGACTTAGGGTTTAAAGGTTTATTAATTCCCTTCTCAGGAAAAGTACCTAATGATTGGCTAGGGCCTACTGACCTAGGATTCCAGGAAGTATTATTTGAGGCTTCCCCTTTCCTAGAATGGTTTCTTCTAGAATTTTTGGAAACATCACTCTTTGATGTTGCCTAAGAGTGATTCTTTGTGTTTTCTTTTGTATTCCTCATTTTGTCCAAAATGGAAATTCACACACTTGATCTGCTAGTGTTTCCCTTAGAAGCGCTATAACCAATAAATCAGAATCGCCACCCAAAAATTTTGGGAATAAAATAAAGAAAATTCACTTTGACAATGATATTTGAGGATATAATTCAATAAAATGCAATACACAACTTGTGATTTCAAAAATTGGACTTCAAGGAATCTATATTATGGAACATCATCTTCAAACTAATCTTTCACGCATTCCTCGATAAAAGTTCCCCAGTAGAGTCACCATTTTCTGTTAGTTCCTTTTCTTGCTAATATGAAAATACTCTCAGAGAGCCTGCTCTATTTATCCCAGACACTGACCATGCAAGATATACAAATGATAGAAACAAGGTTTTTAAATCTCCTACACTTTGAGCTCCATTAACTCGGGTGGGATTACCCTTCTAACTAAGAATAATCAAATCACTAAATTATCCCAGTAGAATATGAATGGAATTACAGGAGTTGATAACTGTAATATTTACTAAAACAGATCAACACATAAAGGTAAAGATTAAATTTAATAGTGATAGTCACCTATTTTGAATGGAAACAGACCACTGGTTAATCCTAGGGCATGGAGTCACTTATGAACAATTTCAACCAACATGATCATGAACATGAACTTGAAACAACTACAATGTTTGACATAAACATAGATATACCTTATATACCTATGTTAACACATGACAAATTAATTCATCAAATTCATTGTATACCCTAAATCTTACTGAAATATTCTTAAGGAAATTTTAGTCTTTCCTTGAAAGAACCCTAAAACTATTTCATAATCCGCCTGACAGACATATAAATTGGACATTCCTTGAATATTCAATTTAAATAAAATTCAAAACACCACAATGAAGACAAAATACTCATTATATGCTTTAGAACCTATGAATGGATTTCATTTTATTCATAATCAAAATTGCTTGCTACATTCAACAGTAATTTTCAAAAACCCTATTTGATTGGTCTTGAACTAGAGTTTATACAATTACACTTGCATTCTCAAAATGAAATGGCTATCCCCTTTCCCAGTAGCCTTGGAATCCTTTTATAACTAAGGATGCAACAAGCTATGGACTTACTAGGAAAGATTTACAAAATCTTTTCTAACAACTTTGCAACTAACATGAAACAAAAATTTGTAACAGAATACGGGTGGCAACTATTGGCAAAGTTTAAACAAGGTTTATTGTTGCTATTGACAGTATCCTCCTCATCCTTTCAGATTTGCCTCCCACCTATTCACCTCTTTGATGGTGGGCCAATCAAAGGTCTTTTCCTTCTCCAATTTTGAAATAGCTTCTATCCATCTGGCATCAATGGCGGTTCTGGCCTCAGAAACAAAATTGGCCATATCTATCTCAATCTTGAAGAGGTTATCAATTAACTCATTTCAATACTCAGCATTTGTATCCTTTTCCAGGCATTGATTCAAATCTTCACTTTTGAGTATGCCATCAAAGCTAGCTACCCAATCTGATTGTGCTTTTATAACACCAACTTCATCATAAATTTTTGGGATTAGGGAGGGGCACTGACCACCAAATAGCTATAGCTTGTTATCTATCAAATTAGATTTGCCATTGAAAAAGGCAAATGTATCATTCAACTCACTAATCATTTCCATGGTATCTGATATCTTATTCAGGAAGTCATCACTATATAACATAGCAGTTTTCAACTTGTCCATGATCCTTTCCCTTCCTGACCAAAATTTGAAAGTGGGTTCCAAGAAAATCATTGCTTCTGTAGCTGTCTTTGAAGCTTCTTGTAATGACCCATATAATGTATATACTATGTCAGTTTTCTATTTTAAAACATCAATCCTATGCTGCAATATAAGAATTATAATAGACATAACATCTATATTTTGCTAATGTGATTTGCCTTCTTATGTCCCTCTAAAAATTCCTTATCAACCCAAGTGATTTTCCAGATAAATTCTAAAAATGCAACCCTTAGGGGGAAAAATCTAGGAAGGATATGAGGTGGTTGTGTACAACCATATACTCTGATGATAGTGATGTAGTCAAAAAAGAAAAAAATCAGCCCAGTTGTGAGATATAGGCCAGTTTGGAACATAATCCCAAGGTCTCAAAACCTTTCTGATTTCAAATGGAAGCCTATGCCTATCTGTTCCCAATAAATTAAAAATTGGATCCACAATCCAATTGCAAAAGCATACAAATGATGATTTGATGGATGAACTATCCCATACCTGAGTCTATCTTTGGATTGGTGCATCAACACCATATTTCGAGACAAACAATTCAAGTTCTTTATCCATAGATGCCCTGTTATAGTATAAAATCAAATACATCAAATGAGAGTAATGCTTGAAGGTAGGCACTGGGGCATCTAACTGTATCTCCACCAATGCATTATGAATAGCATCAACTATGTATCCCACATAGTCATAATCAGTATTAACCTCCAAGTGTTGAATGTTCATAGCCATCATGAGTATATCTTGAGGGGCTGTAGAATCTCCATCAAAACCTAAAACTCTGCTCAAACCATACACTGTGCACTTTATGTAGTGATGATATAGGGATAATTCAAAAGGTGGTTTGATATTTTCTGGGATTTTTACCAGTGCCTATCTACTCTAGGCATGAATTTTTGGCATTTCATACTTCTTAATCAAATGCTCTCTCTTGACATAGTCAGCCTGAATTTTCTTCAAATCTATATCTGTGCACAACGCACTAGTGATTCCAAATACTTTTTCCATTGACCTCCTATCTATGGAAACTAGGGTTTCTTTATTCTTCTTCTTGATTACCCTAGCTACTGGGCAATAGTTTCTAGCTAGTTCCCTAATAAGGCCTATGTCAACATATACATCAGGCACAATCAATTTTTCCATATTTAAATCCCATGGATTGCAAATGGGGGCTTCTTTAATCCTATTATTCCAGAAATAATGGAATAAGGTATTACCAGAGTAATTTAGGGTGACTGGGTTTCTGCATTGGCACCATCTGTCCTTCCATTCATCCCAATTCACACTGTTTGTATGCAAAGTTCTGGGCAGCAACTCAGCAAATTATTCCACATATTTCTTTAGTGTAACCTCCTTCTTCTTCTTAGGCTCTTGTGAGGTAGTGGGAACGATAGCTTGACTCACCCTTCTTCTTCAGATTACTATCTCAGACAAACTGGCTCTGTTACTCTCACAGAAAATCTCAGAATGCGGAAAACGAGAATTGTATAGAATCAATTTTAATCATTCATACTTATAACCATTAAATCCTGTGTCTTGTCCACTTGAATGCCAAATTATTGCACTTTCAGTGTCATGCAATCATCTCTCTGTCACTAATGCTGCCATTAATTTGCACTATTTGATCCTTGCTGGAAAATAGTGTACACTTTTCTCTTTTTGCACTCGTAAGCCTGAAACTAGCCACTTGTCAATCTATCACCAACCCACTATACTTTACTCACACTTAGAATAGTCCTTGTGAGTGAGTGATGTGACCTTTCACTTTAACCAGTCACACACTCATCGTCTATTTTTGTCTTAGTTTATATCTTCAGTGACTGGGCGATGACCTAACTGACAACTTCATAACTTCTCAATCGTGCACTCGCTATCTCTTGATGCTTTATGTTCATATTTGAGTGAGTAAGCGACATCACCTTTCTTTTCATCACTCGCGGACTCCCCACTCAAGATTCTACCTTCATTGAATCTCTACGAGTGAGTGACATGGTCTTTATTATTTAGTCATTTCCTAGTCGTGCACTCTCTGATCCTCACTTATCATGTTTTTTCCTTGGGTGAGTGAGCGAGTCTTCAAAACAACCATGCATTATTTTATGGTCGCACACTCGCCATGATTTTTTGATTTATCTTTATACCTCAGCGAGTGAGCGACGACTACTTCCTTTCTGTATTTTAACCTAATCGCTTACTCACGCTGCAAGATTCTCCAGCTCATAAGCCTTAGCAAGTGAGAAATGACCACTTCATCTTCTTTTATCACATACTTGCTACTAGGATTCCCTTATAAATGAATCCTTCATGACTGAGTGAGTGCCTTCATCATGTATTTAATCGCTCACTCGCTGATCTTTCTTGACTGATTTTTCTTCACGAGCAACTGAGCGATAAATTTCCATTTCTCTATCAGTCATGCACTCACGAGCATTCTTTCACTTGACTTTATAGCTGAGCGAGTGAGCGATAGCCCACTTTTTCTTTCATCGTGCACTCGCGGGCTGGAAAACTTAACTATCTTATCAATTGCGAGTGGGCGGTTACCAACATGCTTTCTTCAATCGCATACCCGATGAGCATTTTCCTTTTGTCTTTATTTATGGGAAAGTGAGCGATAGCATTTTATTTTCCTTATCGCATACTCGCAAGCTCATTTCTTTAAACTTCAAATCATCAGCCGGTGAGTGAGAACATAAATGATCTCATAATTGCCTACCTACACACCTTTGAAAACATTGAAAAACACCTTGGTGACTGAGCGACAAGCTTTCAACTGACAACTTACTCAAAATGGGTCGCTTACTTGTACTGCAAAACACATATGAGTTAGGACTTGAACGAGTGAGAAACATCTACAATCTAACTTCCTCGTACAGTCATTGACTTAAAAGACACATGAAAATATAATGCGTGTGTGTGATTGAACCCCTTTTAACAATATTCGCTCAGTCGCAGAGCATAAAGTTAACAACATAATATAATAGCGACTATGTGACACACAAGACTTTAAGTCATCACGGACTCGCTAGACCTTCTTTTAAAAGAGTTAATCCCTCGTGAGTGAGCGATAAACAGAAAAAATTCCAACTCACTCAGCCACAAGCCTACGACCCAACTTCAAGAAAAAAACATCGCGACTGCGCGATTTACATTCTTTAGCAACCAAACCGCTCACTCACACCACTAACATGACTTGACACAATTTTACTGCGACTGCGCGATTTATACTAAAATGACTCACCGCTCACTCGTACAGCTTGAAAACATGTTAAAAGACCAGCGTGACTGAGCAAAAAACACTTGAAAAGAGAGCATATTTGATGAATTTTGACCACTATTTGACTTTTTAAGCATAGTAAGACATGGGATTTGAAACAGAATATGCGGGAAAATAGCCAATGCTAGGAAATTGAAAATTTTCTTGGTATAGTGCTAACACACTTAACAAAGTATAATTTAAGGACACAAAGAAGACACCTTATGAGCTATGGTATGGTAAAACACCCAATGTAAGTTACTTCAAGATATTTGGTAGTCAATGTTATGTCTTAAAGGATGATAGAAATGGAAATCTTGATGCCAAAAGTAATGAAGGTATTTTTCTGGCGTATTCTACCAAGAGCAAAGCTTTTAAATGTCTAATCAAGGCTTCTAAAAAAATAGTTGAAAGTGAAAATGTGAAGATTGATGAATTTGCAGAAAAGAATGAGCTAAAAAGCACAAAAGAGCCAGAGGACTACAACAAGTTTGTATATTGTGAAGAACCCATAAATCTACCCAAGCAACAGTGCTTAATTCCAGAACAACAGAATGTTGCAACCAACGGTCAGAATGTTGTTACTGATGGTCAGGATAATGATCAAGATAATGTGCAAGGTAATGAAGATCAAGCTGATATACAAAGAGCTATACCTGTACTTTCAAGATATGTAAGAAGGAACCATCTAGATGACTAGATCATAGGAGATAAGAAAGCTGGTACAAGAACAAGAAGTAAGTCTTTAAACTCAAATTGCTTAATTTGTGAGTTTGAGCCAAAATCTGTCAATGCTGCACTAGATAATGAAGAATGGATAA
>MU223574.1:108755-118841 GCA_018584345.1 Thuja plicata | reverse complement strand
GAATTGTTGCTAGATTTTCTGCTAACCCCAGGGAATCACATATGACTACTGTGAAAAGAATCTTAAGATATCTGAAGAATACTGAGGAATTTGGCTTATGGTATAGAAGAGAAGGAAAATTTGAACTTAAGGTGTTTACCAACACTGATTGGGCTGGAAATCTTGATGACCGAAAGAGCACAACTAGAGGAGCATTCTTTATGGGTGATAGACGTGTCACATGGATTAGCAAGAAGCAAGGATGCATCTCTCAGTCTACTGTAGAAGCATAATATGTTGTTGCTACTACAAACTGCTCAAATATTGCATGGATCAAACAGTTGCTGGAAGGTATGCATATGAAGAGCTCAGAACCAGTGATTATCTATTGTGATAACACCAGTGCAATAAACATTTCCAAGAATCCAGTCATGCATTCCAAGACTAAACACATTGCAATCAAGTATCATTACTTAAGAGAACAAGTTCAGGAAAAAGAGGTGATACTTGAGTATGTACAATCAAAAGAACAATTGGCCGATATCTTCACCAAGCCATTGCCCAAGGATACATTTGAGTACCCGAGAAAGAGAATAGGGGTCAAACCCTTGTCTACCAGTCAGTAAAAGACTGAAGGCTGCATCGACCTATATATTATTAGAATATTATTCATGTTGATGTAAGCAACAAGATGAACTTCAAAGCTACATCTATATACAGAAAGATATATATCAGAACTGAGCACCAGAGCATATTGATGTATTGCTGATGGATAAGGGAAATTCAAGGAATATATTATGGATTGAGAGAAAAGATCACTTGACATTAATGTTAGATATCTATGAGATATTTGTTTGGCATTATTGTCAAAGGGAGAGAAAGTTTCCATATTATCACAGTCTTAAAAAAAAAGAAGAAAGATTATCCATTATCAGATTACTCCAACAGGGAGAGATCATATCCATAGGGAGAGTTGCTGACAAAAGATAGAGACATCAAAGAACAAGAACAGTCAAAAGAGAGATATTGACACAAGGGAAGGATGCAATGCATCAGAACAAGAAACACAAAAAGCTACAAGAATCAAATCTAAGCTAACACAGAGCTTATCGACAGTCAGACATTTTTATCGGTTATAAAAAAAAACTGTTTGGTAATTTGATGAATCTCAACAATTGTATTTCATATTGTAATAGAAATAGTATAGTGTGATAACATAGGATGTTGCCATCAATGCCAAAGGGAGAGATTGATGACATGTAATTGATTGAATGTTTGATAATGTTAAGTTGAAGATAATGTAAGGCATTAAATCAGTTAATGGTTTGTATTGTCATTGATGTCAACTTGATATCATATGTACGGTCATTTACATAATGCCAAAGAATTTAGAGAATCAATGGAACTAAGGGTATGCTTTCAACAATGCATAAAAGTCAATTATTCACTAAGTGACAGACAACACCAACAGAGTGCACACCATCGGTAAAGGCAAAGAACAAAATTCATATGATACCCGACAAGCAGAAGACAGTGTTGCCTGACGAAGCAAAATCACAGGATGCCCGATGAGCTAAACATAGAGTTACCCGATGAGAAAAATCCAATGATGCCCAATGGACAAAGATCCCAAAGCTTACTGGAGTCACACTGACAGAACTGGCAGTTATCACCGACGACTAACTACAGAGTTGACCGATAGAACAAAGAGTTCAAAAAATGACAAAATATCTAGCTGGCAGAGCTTAAGGATAGACTTAAGTGGTTGTTTTATTTTTTTTTATTCGGCCAAAGTTAAGTAATTTATTTAAAGAAGGTTTTTACAGTTGGCAAGAAGATAAATACGATATAAATTAGGAATTAAAGCTTTAAATCAAATTGGGTGGATTATTTTTCACACCAAGAATCAAGAATCAAGAATCAAGAATATCATGTCTATATAAGAGGCAAGCATAATTCATTTCTATAAGCATTCACATACATGGGAAGGGGAGTGAATAGAAAGAGGATGCTGAAGAGAAACTGATGAAGGATAACTTCATACAGTCCTGATCAATCAAGCTGAAGAAGAGCTAAAGAATTTTGTGGACACCGACGAATAGTGAAGCATAGCATCACAGAGCAGAAAGTGTGGAGAAAAAAGAATTGAATTGATACATTGATTAGAGAGGTAATGTACTTAAATAGATCTGAAAATATGCAATTCAAGTTGCATTAGAAATAGGTCATTATGTTTCAGTTTAACCATTGAAGGATCAAGTCTCTTAACAGAGCAGGACTTAAGAGTCTTCTACATTTGAGGTATATCCTAACAGATTGCCAAAAAGATTGTCATGAAGATAGCATTGAGTGCCTGATACCGACACATAGTCTAAGAAGGAGGCTGATGTAGCTAGGTAGCACTAGATATGCCAAATACCTATTGTGCCCATAGAGGTTGATCAATATTGGTAGCATATACATGCCAGATATCAAGTGACATTCTATTATTAAAATCCTCTAACAAGGTCGCACTTAACAGTGTGTTTGTAACCTTTTACAGGGTTGGCTCCTAACAGGGCTAACTTCAGAAGAGTGAAAATTTGGGGTACCGTTCCCAGTGGTTTTTCCCTTAACAGGGTTTCCATGTTAAAATCCATGTGTTATGTGTGTATGGTTTATTACTTTATTGTTTTACATTTCACATATGCATTTCTGGATTGATTGGTATACTCTGCATATTTACTGAGTATCGGTAAATAAGTTTTACTGCTTACCAGTTATCAAGGAGAATAAGGACAGACAAGGTAAACCAGCAGACAATTAATCATTATAAGTATTTCAAGGCATGCATCTTGTAGGGACTTAATAATCTGAGATGTATTTGATTGGTGGTTAAAGTTTAAAAGGATAAATTATTGAGGCCACTGATTCACCCCCCCTCTCAGTTATTACTAACACCAGATGGAAAGTTGTTAGGTCACATCATATGTAAGACATGATTGAAAATTGATCTAGAAAAGGTCTGAGTGATAGTAGAAATGGAGGCCCCCAGGGATGTGACGGGAGTGAAGTCATTCTTAGGAAAAATTGGCTATTACATATGATTCATCAAGAAATTTGCGCAAGTCTCTTGTCCCCTTGAAATATTGACACGGAAGGGGGAACCATAGGTGTGGGGTATGGAACAGGAAGCTGTATTTGAAGAATTGAAGATGAGACTAGTCAGAGCACCAATCCTGACATATCCCAATTGGGATAAGGAATTCCATGTATATATGGATGCTTCTAACTTTGAAATCAGTGCAAATCTGGCACAAACAGGTGATCACGACCTCAACTATCCTGTCTATTTTTCCAGTAGACTATTGTCAAGAGACGAGAAAAATATAGCACAACAAAGTGGGAGGCCCTCAGAATGGTCTACATGGTGCAAAATTTCTAACACTATCTATTGGCAACACCATTCACATTCTACGTTGACCACTAGACACTAATGTACCTCGTAAATAAACCGTTCATATAGGAGAGGGTGAGTAGATGGTTGCTGCTACTTCAAGAATTCACCTTCACCATCATTGTGCGGCCCAAGAAGAGCCACATCATTGTGGATCAACTCTCTTGAATCAAGTTGGGAGAGCCACAGGAAGGAGTTAATGATGGTTTTCCAGATGGATACCTCTTTCACATTGCTATCCTTCCGAAATGGTACAAAAGAATTGGCGAATATCTATTGACCTCAAAATTTCCAAGGGAAATTTTTCTAGGTGAGTGACAGAAGCTAGTACTAAGAAGTAGAACGTTCCAATTGATCAATGTACTTTTGTACAAGATGGGCCCAAACCAAGTATTGCAAAGGTGCGTTATGGAGGAGGAAGTGGAAAGTGTCTTGAGGGAAGGTAATGAGGGCCCGACCAAAGGGCATATGAGACCATAAACAATGGCGTGGAAAGTAATCCTAGAAGGACTATGGTGGACAACATTATATAATGATGCCAGGGAATGGGTCATAAGATGTGATACATGCCAACGAGTGGGGAACCATTGAAAAGGGATCTCATGCCCTTAATCCCCTCACATGCACATGAAATTTTTGAATGATGGGGATTGGATTTTATTGGACCCCTAAGAACAAGAAGAGCTCACTGATGCTGATACATTATGGTTTCCATTGAATACTTGACAAAGTGGGTGGAAGCACAGGCCCTTCCCGATGACTTGGCCTTGAGTACCACCAAATTTATATACGAGTAGATCATCAGAAGGTATGACATTCCCATTCAGTTGACTAGTGACAAGGGATGACACTTTGTCAATCATATCATCTAAATTTTGACAACTAAATTCAAAATATTCCATTCATTGTCTAGTCCATATTACCCTCAGGCCAATGGCCAAGTGGAGGCAAAAAATAAGATTTTGGTGTCAGTTATCTACAAGTCCAGCGAGGTGGAGCATGAGACCTGGGAAGAGAAATTGCCTTCCGTATTGTGGGCCTATAGAACAATGTACAAGGTGACAATCAGGAAAAAACCCTTTCAATTAATGTATGGATAGGAAGCCATGGTACCCACAGAGTTTATGGTCCCAAGCCTAAGAATTGCAATAGAAAATAGGCCCGGGGATATGGAGAGTCTACGTGAGAGACTCTACAACTTGAATAAGTTGGACAAACGATGCATGATGGCATAGTGGACCATAGAGGTTGCAAATACAAGATGTAAAGCATGGCATGAAAACCATTTGAAGCACATTCAGTTCACTCTAGGATAATTGGTTTTGAGGTACAATGGGCACAATGAGATTAAACATGGGAAGTTTAAGGTGAAATGGCTAGGTCCATACCGATTCTGACAAGTTGGTGATAATGGGACAATCAAATTATGGACGCTTGATGGCCAGGAGATTTTGAACGTCGTGAATGGATCAAAGTTGAAAATATACCACAAACCAAATGACCACCCATAAGTAAAAAAAATATTTAAAAAAAATAAAAAAAATTGGGAACTGTACGGTGATTATCACCAAACAGTGGCGAGTCACCCGACGGTGATCATCACCGAATGGTGGCAAGTCACCGGATGGTGGAAAGTCACCGCATGGTGGAAAGTCATCAGACGGTGGCAAGTCACCAGATGGTGATGGTCATCAAATGGTGACAGATCATCATCACCAAAGAAAAATGGAGCCACGATAAGAACCACGGAAGCATAATAGGTGTTGAACCAAAAGATTATAAGAGCCTACAGATTGTACAAAGCATTAAAGAATGAGATCATAGTCAAAGTGGCTTATGGATGGTGTAATAAAAAAATAACTTGGAGAAGAAAATTGTAGACAAATAGCCAAGTTGAGAATATTGTAGATTTCTAAAGATTAAATCAGTCAATGGTTGCTGGAGCAAGTTTACGGTGAAGAAGTGCCAAATTTCATCGCTGACTGAAGGTGGTATTGAAGGGTTTCAAGTATGGATTTGGTCATGTTAATAATGGATCAAGTTGCCGCCAAACTAGGGTTACTATGTAGTCGATCTAATTTTATCGTTGATGGTGAAATATCACAGATCTAAGAAAAATGCCGAACCGAATGCCCTATGTTTCGTGAAGACCATATAATATAAATTTTTAGAATAAAGAAATTATCAGGTGTAGGTGGTGATTATGCACAAAGGGATCTACATAAAAGGAGATGTGAAGCATGTGGAAGCACCGAAGGCATGAAGCGACAAAAATAAAAAGGAGTTAAGGGAGGAAGAGACAATGGTCAAAGCTTTTCTTCTGTATGGTGAAGAGAGTTATTGACAGGCTGATAATTAGTGAAAACCCTTATAGAATCACCAGGGAAGTAGAAGTGGAAAGCTCAATTAGAGGAGAATTTGCACCAGGAAAAGAAGGTAAACAGTTTACTCTCAAGAGTCTAGATTTTAGGAAAAATGGAGAGTACCTCAAAAAGCAATAAAAAGACAATGCCTAAGGCCAAGGCTGCACAAAAGCAACAAGTTACACACCACACCATGGCATTCAAAGAGCTCAATGGGTTAGAGTGTAGAAAATGGTGGCAAGAAACCTCAGAGACAGATGAAGTGAAGAATTTTTTGTAAAATGCCAGAGTCCATTGGGTGATTCAGATTCTGCTTTTCCCTATCAAAAATTTGGAGCCTACACTGCGAGTGATGGTAAACGCATTTGATAGGCACACAAGGAGTATATTTGAGTACAAGAAGCATGTAGTGACAGTTTCTTTTGTGCCAACCAACTTCACCAAATTCTTCAACATTCTTGGGAAGAACAAATACAAAGTTGACGTGAGAAAGCAAAAGATGACAGTAGAGCATAAGGAGTTCTGGATAAAATGGATTTCATGGGACCTCACTCAAATAGATTTAGATTCTATAGTACATGCAACAAAGGGAAAAGGCATCTGAAAGGATTTTTTCATTGAGGGTCCATGGTGATGTATACTAGACGTAATAAAAATTAGACTTATTGAAGCAAGTAGGGCATTAGACATTTCCTTGCCACATATTGTCCACATGAACGATGTTGTGAATGGAGTGGTCTATGAATTGGTCATTGTGCTTGCCGATAGGATGTTCAACTTTATGACCCTACAAAACCACACATTTTTATATTCCGCACCACACCATTTTTTATATTACCCCCAGACAAGTTGGAACTAGTACCTTAGGGAAAATTTACAGCAGGCGAACCTCCAGTTTTTTACTGGCGGTATTTGGAAACAGGAGGGACAAAAATAGGACAAAAGAGGCCAAGGTGAGTTGTAGTAGAGTCTAAACCCAAGGATGTTGATAGTGGTAGGGAGGCTATGACAAAACCTTCTAGTAGCGACTTAGCAGGAGAGAATAGTGACTCAGTAGAGGAAGGGACTATTCAGTTTTCCCAGCTTCTCCTGTCACCCTCAACACATTTGTCTCCCATGTAGGTGGAAACTACAGGAGATGTTACACCTTTGCTAGTGCCACATAGCACCCTCAGGATGCCTGAGATGCCTCAGACAGGAACAAATTTAGTGGGAGGTGATGTGACTACAAAAGTTGAGGACATTCCAACTAGGGAAGGTAATGAGTCCTAGGAGCCAGTATGCCTAGAGGTAATTGGGTCAGATGCCATGGTAACCGTTGATGTGACACTATTGGATGATTTGTTGGGAGAAAGTATGAGTGTGAGTTTATACGAGCATTTTGCCCCACTGATTTGGAAAAGTCCACCAGTGATGGGTCGGGAAAGTGCTTACCTGGAGAAATGGTTCCTTGCACCTGTGGCACAGGGACCTTCCATTCAGTCCCCCATGAGAGAGGACATCCTTTCTGATGAGAGGGTGTTGGCTAGTATAACACAGGAAGAGGTAGCATCACCTGAGTTGGAAAGTGCAGGCGGTGGAGAGAAGAGTACACCTGCAGTAGCACAAGATGTAGTGAAGGGAGGATTCCCCCCAGGAAGGGTAGAGGCCATGGTATAGACAGACAAGGAAGAACCAACAACTGATATGATGGATGACGATTTAGCAACATATCTTGATTTAGCAAGATATTTTTCATTGGTCAAGACATTATTGTTGACAGGCATGTGTCAAAGAATTTAATTATGATTTGGAGCTTATGGCATAGGATTTTTTTGGAATCATTTTAGTTGTGTTTGAATCTGGCATTCACAGTAAATGATAGATGATGAATAATCATATGGCAGTCTTTTGCAAAAACTAGGATGAGAGTTGGGTAAAATTGAGGGTTTAGTTAGGTTTTTGGTGGTTCCATGTTAAGGAAACTTAGGTGTTAAGGGAACTTGTCTATGCTTTTCAGTCCTTATGAGGTCCCATAGTGGAATAAAAGATGATTATAGATAATCTATCTTAACCTTTGTTGCTGGAAAAATTTCATGCCTACAAAGCTTTACTTAAGAGAATCAAGTTCTGTAATGTATCTCCATGTTCTATCTTCCGAAGCTCATCTCTAGAAATTACAACTTGGCTTTTGTGTTAATTAGCATCCATATTGCTATAATGGAATGAGGTTTTTGAAGTCCATAATATTATGAAAGCATCTGGGAAAAATCTTAGTAAAATTGTAGACACATTATTTTTGGAAGCTTTGCTAATCTATATTGCCATTCTATTTGTTAGTGTTAATTAATTCCAACTCTTTATTTTCCTTAAGTTCTGGTGCGTTTATTTTCCCTTCACCATTTTTGACTTCAGTTCTAAACCTTGATTGATGGATCATTGTTTCTCACTAAAGGAGACGCACAGTCTTTTTGACATTGCATGATCATTGTAACTCCTCTTCTTACAGTGGTTTTCATATGTTTGTATTATAAATTCCTTTCATTATTGCAATGAATTGTATCTGAGATTTCATTTCAAGATCTCTCTATTCTACTCTATTTTATTTGCAAACTCTATTTATTTATTTTCTTCCAGCAAGGTCTATGCAGCTACAATGTGTATTTGTTTTCTTCCAGCAAGGTCTGTGCAGCTACAACTACTATTTCTACATGGTATCATAGATAAGGCTACTAGGAAGGAGAGTAAAGAATTTTTTTTTTAGGTAAAAAATGTCAAAGCTATTTTAGAATGAGTTTTTTCTCATTATCTTGGGGGTTTCTTAATTTCTTTTCTATATTCTTGAACTGAAAATAAAGTTCCAGAAAAGGGGTAGTCTAAGGTTAAAATGGAAATAAAAAGTCATCCATCTGTCATCACTTTGGAAGAAGGAAATTATAAGTCCTGGCGTGATGGAATCCTAAAGCATTGTCGATGGATTCATCTATTGCCATATTTATATGGACTTATTCCTAAACCAAGTTCATGTTGGTAGAAATGTGCTTGGGAAAGTAGAAAGGATCATGTCTTAGGATTAATTGGTTTAAGTGTTGGGAACCACACATCATGGGATCTATCACACATTAAGTGGCCTTGCACTCTTTGGTCCAATCTATGGGAAAGATATGAAGATCTGACTAAATCTCCATTCCCAGTTAATCTAGCTACAGATATACTTCTCTCCCTTGATAATGATGATGATCTTATAGTATGATGATGACACTAAAGAGGAACTTGCTTATTGAAATAGTCTTGATTGTCTTGATTACATAGAGACATCTCCTCCAAATTTTCCTCTTTCTACATTTCTAGTATTGGAAGCTATCTAGTCACCTCCACTTGCCAGTTTAACACAAATCTCGGTTCTTTAAATGTGTTGATGGGACTTCGTGACTGGTCTCATCAAAAGATGATAAGTTGTCACTGGGTACCGGGGTACCAACCAACTTCACCTGTAAAGGTTGTCTGGGGAATGAATTCTATGGGCCTTCAAGCACCTGAGTGTCGGGTCTCGACGGTACGGGAAACTAAGCTGGGTAGGTGACTATTTTTTTCATGGGGGGGATAGCTGGTTTCTGACTCATCTTCTTCAGGGATTTCAGTGATAGGCTGGGGTTTCCTGCAAGCACGCATGAGTTAACCAAATAGACAACAAAAGATAGGACAGAGTTAAGAGTTCGTTACTTCTACTTATTGTGTGCTAAAATATTGACACACTTCTATGAATCATTCCATCCAAGGTTGCTCAAGAATGAGGCCTCAAATATCGACTCATAGCTCTCTAGTCATAGAGTGCAAAGGTTTGTAATGGAGGCCCTCAGATTGACCTAGTTGTGCCCATGCAAGTACACCATGGAATGAGAGATTCAAAGCATGAAAATGAAATCTATTCTATATGATTGGAATGCATGAAAGGAAATTAATCTAAATGATAACAATGCATGATTAATCTATGAAAGTAAATATGAAAATTTAATCAATGAAAGTAAACATGAATTTAATCTACATGAGTAGCCATGGATGCAATAAGAAGACAAGAAGAGAGAAGTTGCAATATCCAAGCCAAAGTGCTCAAATTCTCCTCAAAAATTGCTCTCCAAACCCGCAGCATAACAATACTATGAAAAAGATATATGAAAATGAGGAGAGATTTCCTTATATAAGAAAGTGAACGGTTGAGATTAAGAGGCAAAAATCAAAGGCTATGATTAAGAGGCAAAAAACCCACCACTTAGGAAGATGTGAAGAAAAAGGGATTTTTATTTAATTTATTTCCTTTTTCATCAAATA
>MU223574.1:76205-90104 GCA_018584345.1 Thuja plicata | reverse complement strand
GAGATTAAATCTTTTAATTAAATAAAAATGATCAAACCTTAGGAAATATTGAAATAATTGAATTAATTGCAATTTGATCAAGGAAATTGATTTGAATTGAAAATGTTCCAAAGCATTGATTCAGGAAATTGATAAATTGATAAAATGATAAATGGGGCCCATAGTCTAGGCGACCATTTTAGGGTGCATACACTTATAGCTATGCAAAATATTTCCAACATCAACAATGCTTGAATGAACTACACTAAATACTGAATGCATACAGAACCAACAGTTCATACATATTCAATAGCAAAGGGGAAATGAGATCATTAATCTAACAAAACATAAAAGCAAAGGACATTAGAAACATACATCACAAAAGATTATTGCTAACTCTGAGATCAGAACATCAACAACATCATTGCCAGAAACTATTCTTCCTTCTTCATTAACAAAGTGTTCCAACATCACTGGTGTGTACATCAATGGCTCCAAGGGAGCATATACTACTAAGAACTACTGAGCATTGAGCTCCTACAACTACCAAGAAATGAAATGCTAATAGTATTGGACTGCAAAATCATCAATTTCCCTGACCCTTGAAATGATGTCAAAATTATTATTTATACACATGGTTTTCCATAAAATTAACCTAATCGAATTGCACACTCAACATTAAAATGCAATATTTGGTGGCTGGTACTACCTGCACCACTTAGAATCACCTCGAAAAGAGAAGAGGTATGACAAGACAGAGGAAGAAGACAAGAAGGGAGGATGGAAGAATAGGCATCAAGAAGAGTGCCAGAGTAAGAATAGAAGGAATGTGATCTTCCCAGAGTTCGAGGCTACATGCCTCATTAATGAAAAATGTGGCTCACTATCTTTGATGCACCAGGTAGTTAATGCTGGAGCAGTGCCTTGGGAAAATGACCTGTCAGAGCCATCCCTCTATCTGACATGCCTTATTGGGATCACCTACCCGCTGAACCACCTTATTAACTTCTTGATGATGACTGGTCATCTCTGGGGAACCAGGACACGGGTCACTGAAAGAATACAAAACTGTTGGATCCAGAATTCTTGAGTCTGGGAGCTTACACTCAAAGAATAATGAATGTTCAAAAATGCACCCTACTGGTCAGAATCTCCAGAGTCTGGAGAAATTTACTATCCCTTTTTCTTGAATGCCTCAAAAATTTGGCCAATGCCATCTTCATCTATATCCTTAACACTATCCCACCGGTCGCTAATGATTTTGAAGTTCTCTTCAATGTCTCCGGTCCTGTCCCAGAATTCTTTGACTATCTTTACTGAGTCATGAGCCCGGAGCATCATCTTAGATATTCTTGACATTTTTCCTCTATCGAAGTCTCTAGCAGACTGATACCAGAACTCCATCAAGTCATCAAACTTACTAAGGACATAATCCTCTAGGGCACAAGTCCTGGTGTTGAGGGGATCAACTTGTGAAACCCTTTCAACAAATGCTTTGTACAGGTCTGAAGGATATTGGATCACCATGATCTTATGTTTTAGGGTAGTAACCAGTTGCTTTCTTACCTCAATCTTGAGGCCAAGTCTGGAGTGCTGGGCCTGAAGGAATCCGAAGGGTTCTTCTCCAAAAATTCTGGCCTTTGTGGTGGCTTACTCCCCAAATTTTATTATTTCTTCTAATCTGGTCCTCCACTCATATTTCTCTATGTCCCTTTCCCATAGGACGATGACACCATTTACCTGGACCAAGAGATTACTGACAAGATAAAGGTTTGGGAGTGTCGCCTCTAAGAATTGTCTTATAGCCTTGATTTTCTCTATGATCCACCCATCTACAACCCGTGCCTTCTTTTTCATGGCCCTAAGACCATCCATGCCACCCTGCGGAAGCAGTGGTCTGGATGTGGAGGCTTCCGGTCAGATCTCAGCCAGTGGCTGTGTAAGTTTTGTGAGGAGCCCAAGGAGATTTTTATTTTCTCTCTTTCCTCCTTTAACTTCTGTGCCTGTTTATCATACCAGGCTTCAACTACCCAGGTAGCTTCTCTCAATAGGTCCAACTCACCCTGCTTATCTCTCCTCCCCAGAGGCACTTCTATGACTGCATATTCTTCAACTCTTGCTATTGCCACATCTATATCTAGGGGAGGGGTTGCAAATATTGCAACCATATTTCCTCCCGGACCGGTCTGGAGGGTATGGATGGTCCGGGCCTTCTTGGGATTTTTAGCCTCTTGGTTTTGGGCCATCATCTTGGCCAAGGAGAGGGGAACACATGCTGCTGTCGAGTCTTTTCTTTTCCTAGATTCTACCAGCCATTGTGGCAGCTGGGGTGGTTTTTCTGTTAAGGCCTGAGTGTCGAGGCCTTCTTCAAAGTCTGGTGGTGTATCTCTGGTATCTATGATCGCATCAGACTCTTTCTCCTTTTCGTATTCCCTGGGGTTTTTAGTATCTTCCTCCCTGGTAACATTCTCTTCTGTGGTGTTGGGGACCCCATCTCCATTGGCACCCACATCATCCATGTTACCAGGGTTCTCCTCATCTTTTTCAGCATATGTTAAATCAATATCTATATCTTCAGGGTCCTTCCCCTCATCCTGCTACTATTGTTCATCTTCGGCATCATTTGCTAGGACATCCTTCTTTATGGGCACATTCTCTGGAGGAGGCGAAGGTGTCTGACCAATGTTTGTCTATTGGGTCACTAAGACCACCTCGCTGAATGTCATACTCTAGGGCACTTGATCACCTGGAGTAACTGAAGGCATTTGGAATGTGACAGTTGGGGGGATGGTTGATCCCAAAGGTTTAATTTCCCCAGTTGTCGATTGCTCATCAGTTGTTTGCCTTATATTTGTCTCAGTCCCTTGGAATGGTGTTTCCTCCACATCTTGTGGATCCTTTTGTGTTGCTTCCTGCTATAACTCTTTTTTCGATTCCCAGATCCCTTGCTCTGGGACTACCTCCTTTTCTGGTGTCTTCCCTTCACTGGGGATTATCTCTACTTCATGCATGGCTATTTCTTCTACCACCTTTCCTATTTCCCTATGCAAATTCATAAGCTCATCAGTCCCAAAAATGTCATCAAAATCATCATGTAGAGGGGAGGTCTCCAGGAGATTCTCTGGTTTGGGGGAGTCTAAACTAACTTCCACTAGGGGAACATTGGGCATGTCAGGGCTCGTGTTTGTGCTCAGGGGATTCTTTTCCCTTTGCTTCTTTCTTCTTAATTGTAATGGAGCCCCGACATCTAGAATATGTGCAAACCGTGCCTCAGCTTCTGTCTTCTGGCTCATGAGTGCCACTAATGAAGGGGATCCTATCAGGTGGGCAGATCCCACTAGAGTAACTAGGAGACTGTGAGTGAGATGGGTGCTTATCTTTTGGCTCATCTGTCTGGACACTTTTAGGTGATCATGAATTTTCTCCAAAATGGGGAGCGGACCTTGGGGAGTAACTTGGGGTGGGGTGTCTTTCTTTTCCTTCCCATTGTCTTTGCTCAGTCCTGCGGCTCCAGAGGTCAAAGTAGACCCCCACAAGATTGGAACCTTATGGGTATTCCTCTTGCACACTTGCTCAAAATATTTGTGGCTGTTCTCGATGATGTTGTGACTTACATCCTCAATTGTTAAATTCTCTGGCGTGTCCCAATCCACCAGAGGGAGATCCAACTTGTCAATCCCCTGGTCTTTTTATGCTGGGTCCTCCAGAGGCCCATTGTCTAAAAAATATTTTAGAAATTACCGAAGGCCGAGGGCCTTTATCAAACCTTTGGAAATTCTTGAATGTTGCTGGGAGTGGAGATCAAAACTATCCTGACAATCTGCCTAGAAATCTTTGATGTGAACTTTATGCGGTGTGGATGCCCGAGGTAGCACCTCTCTTATCTTATCAACTGAATCAAAATTAATCCTAGTAAGGTGGAATTCTGCTAGTCCTAGACTCTTTAGTTCATTATCAACATCTTTAGCCACTGCGAGACTGCAAGAATAGTTCCCGCAAGTGATTGGGAATGGAATGGATGTAACCTTCTTTAAGGCAAAGAATAGTTACCCAAATATAAGAATGTTGTTGGAATTGAATGAAATAATTTCCATATGTGCATACCAAGGTAATCACCTCCTGGAACAACTGGTACCTAGAAGATTGAGTGAGTGTCAAAATGTTATGGTAAATGAACATGTCATTTACCCTACAAAAATGGGGGAAAGAGGCTTCCCACTGAATCTAGGGATAATGTTCCAATGGGACAAGCTGGACAGACCCGTTCTTGAGAATGTCAACTATTTGCAAACCCCAAAGAGCGGGTCTCTATTGGGCCAGTGCCCATAATACATAGGAGGTCATGTAGAAATTTGAATTTCAGAGGATATTCTCTAGATGGAAGTCTACATGATTAGCGATGATGGTCGCCCAGTCAAAGGTCTGACTGTAGGTGGTGATGCAGTAGAGAAAATAATACATCCATGCCAAAAAGTACCTGGCATGGGGCTCTCTAAAGAGCCTGCACAAAAAGACGATTCCTTCCTGTATGCATTCCTTGAAGTCTCTGTGGGGAATCTCTAAATTCATCTTCTTATAGTCCCTTCTCGGGGACTTTATTGAGTGGGTATTGAGATGTTGCCAGGTGAGAGTGGGAATTTATTCACACTCCCTTAGTGATATAGATTGGGAGATAACAATGGCTCCCTAGAACTAGGGATTCCTAGCCCTGAAGCAAAAGTGGCAGCATCCAGAGTAACAATGGCCGCTGGGTAACTCAGTCATAGAGAATCGACAAGAAAAATAACCTGGGTGGGAGCATTGTAGTGCATTGCCAGTTGAAGGATTATTTCTAGTGCTTTCACTGAGCAGGGGAAACATGCAACTTTAATGATGCTAGAGGTGGCCACATTATTTTCCATATCATCTCTGGTAGCCCTTTGTTGGTACATCATTTGGACAAGGCCCTGTAATTCTGCCCATAGTCTGGGCTCTGTATCTTGATCTCCTACAGTTTGGAGTCCACTTTGGACCCCACAAGAACACCCTCCCTTGGTTATTTGGAGGTTAATGGGAGATTCGCCAACATCTTCTCTGCCTTTGTCTTTATGGCCACCTGAGTGGAGGTATTTGGAAGCTCTGGAATTCTAGGAGGAGTTGTTACTTCAGACATGTTGTTGGATATCCTACAACTTTCAAGACCAAAGAACCGTCAATACATATAATATGATAAAAAAATAATAGTTTTATGGACTCCAAGGAATTCACCGCCATCTCGCACCTGTTCAAAAATGTTAGTGTGCACCAAAATCCTAGAATATAATAGTTATCAATGGCTAGATTCTGATAGACACCCAGAGGTTCCAGGGTATTAGTTCATGTGACGAAATGGGATGAAGACCCGGGGACTTCTCAACACCTAGAGTTTGAAAAAACTAGCCGTTATCGAAGTGACTAGGCAGTGAGCTATACTTGGCTCATGGGTTGTCACATGGTCATGTGATAGATGGTGTAATGGCCCTTAATGACAACATGTGGGTTGATACGAGTGAAATGAATTCCAAATGAGATGTTTTTTGAATGCTCACTCATGGGGAGATTAATCTTGCCATTAATAACAATGTGATAGAGGAGAGAGAAAACTACCATGGCTCAAATAGGCAAGATGTCAAGTTTGAGCCAGGCGGAAACCATGCGGGTGAGTTCCAAACTATGATTTTAATGTGCAGAGTGTGATGAGCTTGCCATAGGAAGGGTTATCAGGATAATGTATAGACCAAAATATATAGGAGAAGCCAGAAATGATGCAATTTACAAGAACTACGACACTCTACAGAAAGACTACCTACAACTTTACATAGGAACTTGCAAGAATTAATAATATCTACACTAGTGTACACCATTTACAGGGCAAAAAACCATGCAAGGAAGGTAGACAACCTTCCTGCAGAGCCATCCCACCAACAAGAGGTGGAAACAAACCAGAAAGAAAAGAAAAACAAAACAAAGACAAAATCGAATGAGAGAACCAAGCCCAAGCAAAGGAAAAAAAAACCAAAAAGGGGAGAGCTGAAGGACCTACCTTAACACCAAAAAACATGGGAGGAGGAGCACGGGAGGTGCTCTACAACTTGGAAGATTTCATGGACCACGCACAAACAATCTTGCAAGGAAGCCGAGGAACACGCACGAAATCGAGTATCAGCTCAACTACAAGGCACTATTAAAATTCCAAAGCAATTCACACTTAATTCATAATTTTGCTCTTAATGACTTTGGGTAATCTTGTTCATGGTAAATATGAAAGTGACAGTAAATCCCTATTTTTACCCTCAGGGTAAAAACATGTTTCTTCCTTCCATGAACCCCAAGAAAGGCAAACCCCCCGGACTCTGGTCCCAGGGATCCCATATAATCACACCCTCTAACAAAAGAGGAAGTGATGACAGGGAATCCCAGAGTCAGGAAATCTGGCTGATATAGAAGACAAAACACTCTAGGACTGGGTCCCGAAGGAAGGAGAACCAAAAATCAAAGGAAATGACCCTTGTGGAAGCAAAGACCAGAGGAAAACAAAAGGAAAAGAAAACAAGGCAAAAGCAGAAAAAGGGGGACCCAACATTTTACCCACAAAATGTAGGGACGGGTATGCAGGGCATAAAAAATGGTGAATCATTGGGATGAATGCCTTAGCACATTTGAGAACTTTAGAATCTTTGGTTAGCGAAACTAAAACTTATCTTTACCTGGAGTATCCTGATTGCAAGGTGTGAGGTGTCTGAGAAAATCTAACTCATCAATGATTCAATCTTTCGGTCCTTCGTCAGTTGTGAGGTGTGTTATTTGAAAGAAAATCAAGCTGATGACTTCTGGGAAAAGCAGAGAGGAGGCACTGAATACATCAAACTAAAGTCATCACATCTTGCATGATTCTTCAGACCTCAGAATTCTCTATTCTTCAGGTCTTTTCTTTTCTTTTCTTTTGAAGATGGGAAGGCAGTACTCCTTTCACCGTGAACCTTAAGCTTAGCTAATTATAATGACGATACTTATTTCACCTTGCCATCCATTTTAAATTTTTGAAAAGGAGAGAACAATCTAGACTCATGATGTTTTTATGATTTTCAGACTTGGCCAATAACTAGTGCAACCGATCTGCCCTCAAGGACCATGCGATTACTTGCTTCTTAGATTTCTGTTAACCGATGTCAAGACTATCAAGATATGAATCTGATGTAGATTACTCATAAAATTTTACCATATGTACAAGATGACTCCAGTGTGTGGACGAATTCCACATGCTAACAATAGATGCCTAACTAATTGAAATGCAGAAGGTACCATTCCAGGGACCAAATGTCATGCGAAGCATACCAGTCTATAAGAAGAGGGCAACATGCTGGGAACCCAGAAAATAAACACAAAACAAAAGAAAACCAAAACAAAAACCAAAAAGGAAAGGAGGTGGCCCTGGAGGACTACTGAAAACTATTTACAAGGACAAGGCACTCCCAAGGAGCACTAGGAAAGATATTTACAAGCAAGAAATTTACATATAATACAACTTCGGGAAAGCTTACCACCTATCTCATTCAAAGTAGTGCTTGAGAAACTGTCCATTGACATGTAATGGGATGGATTATGTGGTCATATTACTAAGGTGATAATTATTTTCCCCATAGATCTCAGAAATTAGATATGGCCCGAGCCAGAGCCTTTGAAATTTGGTGTGCTTTCCTTTCTTCTCTCGGGCCTTATCCCATAGAAGGACCAGGTCTGAAATTTGAAAGGCCTTATATTGGGATCTCTAGTCAAACCATAGCTTAATGACCACTTGATGATGTGTGCAGTGTTCTAATGCCACCTCTCTTTGTTCCTCCATTCTCACCAGGTTGAGGAGCCAAACTTCCACAATGTTGTCCTGATTGTTAAATTCCTGCATAAACTGTAAAACTGGGATCTGTAAGTTGATTGGGAACACAGGATTCTAGCCATAAACCAGATGAAATGGGGAAGTCCCTAGGGTTTCTTTAATTCTAATACAATCCATCTAGAGGGAGAATCTAAGCTTTTGGTGCCAGTCCTAGAGGTTTTGTTCCAATAAATGTTTGATTACCTCGAACAAACTTTTATTAGTGGATTCAGCCACACCATTACCCTAGGGGTAGTAGTTGCTGGAGAACTTCAAGGTGATATTCCTCTCATAGGTCTACTCAAGTAATTGTGTCGAAGAAAATGCTGGACCATTGTCACATACTATAGCGAATGACATTCCAAAATAGGTTACTATGTTTTCTTCCAGGAATTTGATAACTACATCCGTCGTGTTGTTTTTGCAAGGAATTGCCTCAGACCACTAGGTGCAGTAATTGGTAGCAGTCAGAATGTATCAGTGGTTGGTGGATGAGTTAGGGTTGATTTCTCTAATAAAATCAAACTCCCATTGGGTGAAGGGTCTAACTTCAAAGACTGACTGCAAAGGCATGGCCAGGTTCCGCTCATGATGGGCTGCTATTTGGCAAGTATGGCACTTCCTCATGTGAGTGTAGACATATTTAAAGATGAAGGGCCAAAAGTATCTAACCCAGAGGATCTAGTGGGTAGTGGCATCAACTAAACCATGCCTAGTTCCAAACTTCCCATGAAATTCTTCTATCATGTTAGTATCTTGGTCCCTATCTATGCGCTGGAGGTAAACTCTCTCATAGTTCCTGCAAAAAAGCGTTGCATTCTTGATCATGAAATGTGCACTTTTTAGCTGCATGGTGTGATGTTTGTTTGGGGGAAACCCCTCTGGGCATCTATTGCTAAGCAATAGGTACACCAGATTGGTATACCATGGGTCTTGAGTAATAGATTCCACTATGTAAGTTTGGAATTCAATGCTTGGAGTTACTTCCACCATTGCTCTGCATAGTCCCTAGCCTTAGAGTATCTTCATTGGTTGCATCTCTAGATCATATTCTTGGAGGATAGCCCTCTATTTCACCCAGCATTCACCCAGTTTACTTTGTAGCAGTAAATATTTAACTGCCTAGTCTGGGATGATAGCATGCACTTTGCTCCAGAGAATATAGTGCTAAAATTTCTTCACGGTCCGGACTAAAGTGAAAGCCTGCTTTTCAAAAGGCAAATATCAAACTTCAACATTCTTGAAGGGGGAGCTCATAAAATTAATGGATCATTCTTCCCCTTCAAATTTCTAGGTTAGGACTGCTACTGTGAAATGCGGTGAAGAAAAGGAGTATATGTGGAATGGGAGGGAATAGTCCAGACTTGCTAGGACAGGTGCCTCCACTATGGTTTGCTTGATCTAGGAAAATGATTGCTACACTTCAAGGATCCACTCAATCTTCGTATCTTTCTTCATCATGTCATTGAGCAGTTTAACTATCTTGGCGAATCTGGTGATGAACCGCCAGACAAAGCTTATCTTTCCAAAGAAAGATCTCATTTATTTCTTACTGTCGGGCATTTGTAAATTCAGCAGTGCTTCAACTCTCTTAGGGTCAATGGATATCCCCTTCTCAGAGATGATATGCCTGAGAAGATTCCCTTTAGTGAACCCAAATTTACATTTCTTAGGGTTGAGGGAAATACCATATCAATGACATCTCTCACAAATTTGGGCGAGGTGGGCGGAGTGATCATGCCTATCTTGTGAAAAGACTGTCAAATCATCCATATAGATGATTATGAATTTGTTAACTAGGCCCTCAAACGCAATGTCCATAGCCTTTTGAAATGTTTCCCCTACATTGATGAGGTCAAAGGGAATTCTTTGATATGCAAATGTTCCCCACTTGGTGGTAATGCTGTTTTATTTGTCTTCATACTTAGCCATAACTTGGTTATACCTGGAGTACCCATCCAGGAAGGACATCTTTTGGGATCCATTAACAATTTGTAGCACCTCATCCAGCGAGGGGAGAGGGTGATTATCATTCTTGGATGCCTTGTTTAAATTGAAAAAATCCACACATAGGTGGATCTCTCCATTTTTCTTTTTCATGGGGACGAGGTTGGAAACCCATGTTGTGTGCCGGATAGGAAAGATAATCTAGGCTGATAGCAATTCTAAACCTCCTGATGGATTAGAGGTTTGATCAATGGGTTTACCAACCTCTGCTTTTTTTGGAAGGTCTTAGCATCTTGTTTTAGTGGATAGTATGAGTCATGATGGATGTGTCATAGGTCTTCAGATCCTCATACCCCCACACAATTATGTCAATGTATTCTCAGAGAACCGTGAGAATCTTCTCCTTCTCCTCTAGGGAGTAGGAGGTACCAATGTGCACAAATTTCTCTTCATCGGCCTGGTCGATGTTAATATTTTCAAATTTTCCTCCCTCAGAGGAGGATGATATCTTATCTCATCCCCGGGGGTTCAAATCAAAGATGCATTCAAGAGCTACCATCCCCTTTGGGATGGTGTTGGTTGGTAAGTCGATGATCCCATCATCTTCTTCACCCTCCTCGGTATTGTCATGATCTGTTTCTTCCACTATCCGATCCTCGAATACGCCAACATTGGACATGAAGGCCATAATATGTTGGTCATCCTCAAAAACCTAAAAGTGGGTGATATTGTCTAGGATGGATGGGGTGGGGACCATCTCAACAAAAAACTTTTGTAGCCAGGAGCCAGCCATTGGCTCAAGGGTGCTGGCAGACACGACAAGGGAATCCAGAACATAGTTACATTTTTGGAGAATAATATTGATGCCAAAAGTGTTGAAATATTTGATTAGGCTCCATGCTAGGTTGCGGTATGTGGCCAACCTTTTTTTGTGACAATTGTATTGGTCCAAACTTGTTTTAAGATCAACTTTGAATCACCCATTTCCTGAAGGTGGGTGATCCCCTTTCCTAATGCGAATAGGAGTCTGAGGACCAAGGCCTCATACTCTGTAATGTTATTCATACAATTAAACTATAGCTTGTAAGATGTGAGTAAGAATTTCCCCTGCCCATTGATCAGTTCCACTCCGGCCCCATAGCCTTGTTTAGACTAGGATCTGTCAATCTTCAGAGTCCATAGGTCATTGTTCATTTTATGGGGCTGGGAAGATGAAGTGGTGTTTGGATTGATTTTGGGAGGGTTGGGAGGTGATTCCTCCATCTCTGATAGTGCATGGGTGAGGTTTTCCTCTAGATAAGTCTTTGGTTGGGACTCCTAGACAAGCGATACCTTAGACATACTGCTGAAATGATTGCTGGGTCCAGGCGAATCTACTTTGTGTTCTTTCTCCTAGAGGGCATTGATGTGATAACATGTAACTAATTGGATGTTTGAAGATGTTAAGTTGATTATCATGCAAGGCATTAAATTAGTTAATGTATTGTATTTTCATTGATGTCAACTTGATATAATCTGTATGGTCATGGAAAAACTGCCAAAGACTTCAAAGAATTGATGAATCAAGACTATGCTATTAATAATGCATACAAGTCAAGTATTCACTAAGTGAATGCATACATTAACGGAGTGCACACTGATGGTCAGAGTATAAGAGAAGAGTCATAGTTTTACCTGACAAGCTAATGCACAACATTATCGATGAGCAGAGTTACCATGTTGACCGATGAGAAAAACATAGAGTAACCCAATGGAAAGAATTTCAGTGTTGCCCA
This sequence comes from Thuja plicata, assembly GCA_018584345.1. Classification (NCBI taxonomy): domain Eukaryota; kingdom Viridiplantae; phylum Streptophyta; class Pinopsida; order Cupressales; family Cupressaceae; genus Thuja; species Thuja plicata. The sequence continues at coordinate 78,512 of MU223574.1, read as the reverse complement.
ACAGAAAAGACAAGGACAAAGATCCCGATGACAACTGAATTCACACTGATGGAACAATCAATTATCACCGATGACTAACTAAAGTGTTGAACAACAGAACATAGAGTTTAGAAATGACAAAATGCTTAGCTGTCAAGATCTGTAAATAGACTCAACAGATACTTATCATTGTTTTAATCATCCAGATAAAGATGGAGATAAGTAATTGATTTAAATCTGATTTTTTCAGTTGGCAAGAATATCTGTATGAGATAAATCAGGAGTTTGCTTTAAATCTATTTGCGAGAATTATGGAACATGCCAAGAATCAAGAAAATGTCTATATAGAGACAAACCCAATTCTTTACGAATTGTGGGGTGAACAAGAGAAGAGGAAAGATGCTAAAGAAATTTTGAAGGAGAAGAAAGTCTTCATTCAGTCCTGATCAAAAAGCTGAGGAAAGAGCTAGATTCTGTAGACACCGAAAAATAGTGAGACAAGCATCACAGAGAAAAATAATGTGGAGCAAAGGTATAAGTGTTTATATTGATCAGAGAGGTAACAGACTTAGAATAGATCTAAAAATTTGCAATTGAGTTGTATGTATGAGAAAATCATTAGTGTTTCAGTTTAACCATTGAAGCATAAAGCCTCTTAACCGAGGACTTAAAATTCTTTTACAATTGAGATACATCCCAAGGAGTATCAAAAATTTTGATCACAAAAGTAGCATTGGATATGCCCGATACCTATTGACAGGCCAAGAGAGTTTGATCAAGGATGATAGCATTAGATTCCAAATACTAGTTGAAAAACTATTTCTAAATCCTCTAACAAGGTCACACCTAACAGTGTGTTTGTAACCTTTAACAGGGATGGCTCTTAATAGGGCTCACTTAGAAAAAGTGAAAATTTGGGGTACTGGTCCCAGTGGTTTTTCCCTTAATAGGGTTTCTACGTTAAAATATTTATGTTATGTGTTTATGGTTTATTACTTTATTGTTTTACATTTCACATATGCATTTCTGGATTGATCTGTATATTCTGCATATTTACTGTGTTTTGGTAAATAGCTAACTGCTAATCGGTAATCATATAGAAGAGAGATTAACAAAGCAATCTGACAAGTAGAAAATTGATTAAACTATTTCAAGGCATACATCTTATAGGAAAGAAGATAACTTGAGACATAATTAGTGGTTATAAGTTTTAAGGGTTGATTTAAGGATTAATTTTTGAGGCCATTGATTCACCCCCCTCTCAGTTATTACTTACAATTGGTATCAGAGCTTGTTTTCTTAGAAGGAAGGTTTCAAGACCTAAGCTAAAGATCACAAGATGAATAGACGAGATGTGCCCAAGTTGAACAAAGATAATTTTTCCGCATGGAAGAGCAGAATAATACTCCACTTATCAAGTATTGGTAATGATGTTACTCAATACTTAGATACTAAATATGTGTTGCCCACAGGAGCACCAACAGTTGAACAAATGAGAGAGAAGCATGAGAAAAATTGCATGATGATAGAGCTTGCTTTCTCACTCTCCAATGCTGAATTTGAAGATGTCAAAACCTGCAAAACTGCAAAGCAGATGTGGGAAAAATTGATGCTTGTACATGGTGGTGACAAAAATGTTTTGAGAGACAAGGCAGAAAGCCTTAGAGGAAAGTTTGATGATCTCAAAATGAAAGAAGGTGAAAACATCACTCAGTACAACACAAGAATCAAAGAGGTAGTCAATGTTATTTGAGGAGTTGGAGGTGTACTAGAAGAAGATACAGTGGTAAGTAAAATTCTAAGAACCTTACTTTCTACTTATGCTATTAGAGTATGTGCCATTCAAAAAATGAGAGTAGTAGCAAATAGCAATGTTACTCTAGACAGTTTGATTGGAAGACTGATTTCATTTTAGATGAATAAATTTGATAATAGTGTCTTACCAAACATAGAGTTTGCATTCAAAGCTTCTATGAGAATAAGTAATTCAAGTCATAAAAACACTATGAGAAAAGATAGTGATAGTGAAAGTCAAGAAGAAGATCTTGATGAAATTGAAGCACTTATGGCTAGAAGAATGCAAAGAGACAAAGGTAAATACAAAGGTAAATTACCACTTATTTGTTTTAATTGTAAAGATATTGGACACTTTGCTGCAAGATGTACTAACTGTAACACCCTAAAATTGGCACCTAATAATTAATCAATTTTGGTGCATGTTCTTATCCTCGAAGTCCTATTGTATTAGGCAAATTCTTCTCCTAATTGACTTTAATTGACTGAGTTTCAAATGCAGAAAACCCAAATTTGTATAAATCTGACATTACA
>MU223574.1:20502-39882 GCA_018584345.1 Thuja plicata | reverse complement strand
TGAATTAGAAATCAATATTGATGAATATAAAATAGGGAACATGCATGCTCTCGAGGTTGAGGAATCTATGGTAACTTCAAGTGAGTTAACTAATCATGATGAGGGAAGTGCCACTGTTGATGTCATCAAAACCGAAGATTCATTAGGTGTCACAGGAAATAATTACTATGATAACTGTGAATCTTTGTCAGGACAAGATTTGAAGGATCACCTGGTGGTGACAGAGGAAAGGATTGTGCAGGTGCTATCAAGAACTGACACTGCTCATAAACAAATTGAAAATCTTATATGGAGTTGTCAGTAGAAGGAAAAGAAGAATGGAGTTACAAATGGGATTTCCAGTGCACAGTTACAAGTGATCAAGGAAGAATTAGAGATGAAAAAAGTTGAATACTTGTTATTACTCAGGGACAGGGACATAGCTATCAGGTTTTTTGAAGATAAGGACAAAGAGATTAGTGACCTGTGTTCACAATTGAGTATGTCTTATGCAGAGAGAATGACAAGGGAACATGTCATCCCTTCAAGAATTGAGGTAGTGCAACAATTATTAGAAGGTATTAATGACATCGGTCAGGAAGAATTGTTGTCACAGGATTTAGGGTTACCACATTCAGTACAGGTCTCAGAACATCAAAGTGAACAGGTTGAAGGATTTACCAAGGAATTGATGATTGGGCATAAACATGTAGAAAGGACCCTTTTGCAGTGTAATGAGTGGTTGGGAAAAGCCAAACACGCAAAACTAATAGCTGCTCAAGCAAGAGAGAATTTGCAAAGAATTAAGGAACAGTATAGGAACAGAGAATCACATACAAATTTAGAACTAACTATTCCAATGAATACTTTTGAGGATGAACAATCAAACATAAAATTAGAGTCTCAAACAATGTTGGTGATCCGGGTAGATGATGCATCATAGGTATTGAACCCTTATGATTTTCTTGGTTCTTTTGTTCAGAAGGATATGAAATCAGTTTCACCATTGTTGTACTTGTTGAGTACTGTTGGTTGCACGTGTCATATCAGGGTATGGATAAGAGATGAGAAGTTTAATGATGAATCCTTGATGAATCATGTAACTCTTTCCTTGCCATCTACTACTGAAGTTGGTCATCGGATTTGGGATCCTGGGCCTGGCAGACTTGGCAGAGGATTTCACACTGAAGCACATGTTCGATATCTCCGCATAAAGCAGCAAAGTTGGGTTAGCGGATTTGGAAGATTGGTTTGGGATCTAGGAATTGTGGTTTAGATGAAAATAATCTAACAAGATGAAATCCAATTGCTTGAGGACAAGCAATTTTGGGACGGGAGGATTTGTAATGTTCCGAATTGAGTTATTGAATTAATATATTATTTAATAATTCAATAAGTAAGTTTGATTAATAAAGGAGGTAATTATTTAATATTAATTCTTAAAGACAAATTAATATTAAATAATTATAAGTTATGGTGCGAATAAAGCTAATACTATTATGTTAACATTATTTTTGTTAACTACGGTAGTTCCTTTACGGGACTTCTCTTAACCAATTTTGGCGTTGTTAAATAATGGCTTCTTTGGAGGAACCGAGGGAGGTGAAGATTTGTGAAAATATCATGGAGAAGAAGACAAAATTACCCTTTTGTCAGGGCTCCACTTCTGGCCTTGTGAATTGACAGATGGCGTAGACTTGGAGAATTTGGCAAAGGCAAAGATTGGTAGTAGAAGAAATCCTTTTGTCAGTGAGATACTTCCTGACCTAGTGGATAGAGGCACGTGGAAGAACACAAACGTCCACCATCTCTTGGAATTGATGAATGGTGTCGAGTTATCTAAGCCAACAGTGTTGAAGAAGAGAAATGAGCCATTTGGTGTGAGTTCTATTCATACACGACAAGCGTGGACAACAAACCCGGCTCAAATCATACACGTCAAGTGTGGATAGAGACCCAGGCTTTAATCACACACGACCAGCGTGGATAGCGAACCGTGCAAACCAGGGAGTGGGAAATAAATTGGAGAAGATTTTGAAACATGGCATCATTCATGTAGAAGGAAACAGTCAGCACGGGAATATTACATGCTCAGATTTGGTAGATTGGCGGGAGTACTGCAAAAACAAACTATTGTCACTTACTCCTACAGAATCGTGACAGAACTGGAGACTGATACAATTCTCTTTTATAGTAGTGAGGCAAACTGTAAGTCAGTAGGCTGAGCGACATTATACAGTAGGGGAGCATTTCAATCTAACAGAACTGTGGCATATACAATGAAACAAGGTGCATAATAAAATGTTTCCCAAACTTAGAAATAGATGTACTATATCGTATGTTACTTTCCTTTCCTCTCTTGAAAGTATTGATAGCATTTGAATATACTGGTAGTATTATTCTGAATAGGATGTAATGATTGCAAATTGGATGAATTGATAGCATTTGAATATACTGGTAGTATTATTCTGAATATGATGTAATGAATTCAAATTGGAAATTAAATGCAAATGCTTAGTAAGCCAAGGGAATCAATAAGAAATTTTGTAGAGGTACAAACAGAGATATTACAAATCACATCCTCTGAAACACTAGATTTCTTTCCTGGGTAGAACTCATGGCAGTCAGACTCTAACCCTTCATAATAGTTTTTTGAAAACTTATCCAAACCCTGCAGAAATTCATTTATTTGTGCATAATCTCTGAACACTTGCCAGGAATGGGCATTATCAGGAACACTAGGCCTATGAATGAATTCAATGGTATAATGATCTTTTGTGAAATTTGGGTGTCGTATGAGCAATGATGCTGACCCTGCATAAGCATCAGCTCTTGAGTTATATTCCCTAGGAATCACTTCAATTGAGAAGGCTTCAAGCCACTCGAGTTCATCCCACACTCTGTTTCTGTAGTGTCTCAGTCTCTCATTCTTCACTAAAAACATGTTCTTGACTTGTTTGACAATAAGTTCCACATCACCTCATGCCTTTAAAAGTTTAATCCCCTTCTTCTTGGCTTCTTCTAGACCTAACAGTAGAGCTTCATACTCCGTCGTATTGTTAGTATTGTCAAACACAAGCTTAAATGAAAAAGGGAATTTGAGTCCAGCAGGGGAAATGAGGACTACTCCAGCCCCTAAACCTATAGAAGAGAAACTGCCATTGAATTCAAGAGTCCAAAGAGCCTCTTCATCTATAACCACTGACTTTGGGACATTATCCCCTGATAAGATAACATAATTAGCAAACTCAGATTCTTGATACAAGATTCGAGATTTAGGGTCTTCTGAGGGAAAAACCGTGTATTTGGATTTGGGTTCTGGAAGAAGAGTGACTCTTTTATTTCCTATAGGAAGTATGGGCTGAGACCAATCCAACTTTATTTCACCACCAAGATCCCTACAAAAGGTCCGACAAAGAAACATACCGTAGCTGGCTGGAATATTAGCTACTAGAATGGTTAATTTCAATCTCTTATCTGGGAAGGATGCTAGAGCAACCTGGGCACCTTTAATTTGACCTAGGAGTGGGACTTGTTTACCATCCATAGAATAGAAATGCCCAAAGGTATCAGTCATGGGGAGATCTAATGCTTTGGCCATAGACGAAGGCATAATATTATCCGATGCCCTTGAATCAATGATACAGTTGTTTAATTTGAAGCCTTGAATAAATAGGGACACATAAAAAGGTTTAGGTTTCAAGCCAATAAGACTGATAGGAACAGGTTTCTCAACAGGCTTTTGCTCAACTGTCACTTCTTTCTTTGGAGACTTTCCTTTGAAACATGCATTGCTTGTCTGTTGGTCTCTAGATTTGGCAAGGGAACCTTCGACGTAAGTAACCAATTTATCTAACTCCAGAGGATTCATTTTTAGATATTCTATAGCAAATATTTGTAATTTTGAATTATTACAAAAATCAACTATATTAAAAACAGAATAAAAAATAGACCTTTTCATGACTTGTTCCTCCAAACTTTTTGCTTTCATAATATTTGAATGGTCGTTGGCTTTCCCTTCACTACCTTTAACTGTTGCATTTGCCCAATTACCCACTTTTCCTCCACGCTAGTTTCTAGTCAAAATTTAGCAAGAGGTATCCTCTAAAGTTACCAATATGTCTCCCCCCCTTTCAGAGTTTGATTCATATTCAAGGTAAAAATTTCTAGAGTCGCCAGATAGCTCAGAGGATATGTCTTCAATATTCACCTTAGCTGCTGCTTCCTTCTCAGCTTCAAGCTGTGTGTGTCTTATATTTTTAGGGCATGAAATTCCCTCATGTTCGTCTGTAAGATGGAAAATACACATATTTCTTTTATTTGGTGGAGGTTCAATTTGCAGTCTCTATTGAGTAGGAGGAAAATTGAACTTCTTTCCAATGATTGAGGGCCCCTGAATTGGATATTTCCATGGGATATCTTGGTAAGGACTGGTAGTTTTAGGCAATTTTTTCTTGATGGTTATCAAGTCATTCATCAATCTTTGAATTATAGGATCTGATGATGAAGAAGTAGAAGGTTGAGAACTGGATGCCTGAACATCTTTTCTCCATTTACCACTTGTTAAGAGATCATCTTCTAGTTCAATAGCCAGAGTCTGGGCAGCTGCTAAGGTGGCTGGCCTAGCTCTTTTTAAAGGAAATGCGACATTAGGTGGCATAGAATTTAAGAAAACACCTTTCTGATTTTCATCATTGGGTCTACTTGCAGCTGGAATCACTTGAATTCCTTTGTTGAATCTTGCTACAAACTCCCTCATGGGTACTTGAATCTCCTTCTTCATTTGACTTAATTGAATCAGAAGTGTATTTGCATCATCAACCGATTTAAACCTTGTCTCAAATGCCATTTTCATTGTATCCCAGTCTATAATGGAGGCATGTGGTAAACTGTGGAACCACTCGGCTACAGCCTCAGTTAAGGTCAAGACAAAAAGCCTGACAGCCACATCTGGAGTGCCCACTGCTAAAACTCCGCATGCTGTATTAAAAGCATTCAAATGATCCTCAGGGGTTTTCTTTCCATCACCACTAAATTTGAGTAGGATATCATGACCTTTAGGTAGATTTCCCAGATTTTCTCCTAAGCTTAGAGGTCCTACGGCTGCACCCCAGGGTTGATTGTGTGCCATGGGAGGTAAGATAAAATTCAATGGCTGTAAATTTATGCAAGTGGGGGTTACGGTTCCTGGTGAGACCAAGGAACTAAAATTGGTTAGAGGAGGAGACTTAGTGGGAGAAGAGGGTCTACTAGCAGTTTTACAATGTCTTTGCCTAGAAGGAGTCTGGGGTTTAAAACTAAGTTTCGCTAAATCTTCAAAATCAGAATCTACAAGCCCTTTTTCTCTATCTCCCCTTGTAAATATTTTATTAGCCAGCTTATTGAGTTTAAACTGAGACAAATAAAATCAACTATTCTTAGGGCCTTCAGACTGCCCTGTCCACTACAGCAGCCTCTTGGGCTACAGGAAAACCTCTGAGGCACTCCCTGATTTCTTCTTCTTCCTCAAGGGTTAACCTTACTTGATGATATTGCTGATTGTTTGTTTTCAAATTCCAAGCCGTTGCATTAAGGTCAACAATTATGTCCTCTCGAGTATCGGAAAAATTGAGGTCTGGCTATAAAATCGGAGGAATTTCTTGTCGACCAGGGGTAACTTCAGCGGGCAACACCATAGTTGATCATTGAATACAAAAACACCAATCCTGATCTATCCTTAAATCCCTAGTAGAGTCACCAAAAACTGTTAGTATACAGTTTTTCCCTTTTCTCAAATTTAATCTCAGACTCTTTTAAGGAAAATGGGAAGAAGAATTAAAAATTAATACTAACAAATGAGTTTACCAAAGTAAACTCTCTGCAAATTATAAGGCGCAGCTACCTTCAAAAAATATTTTCAATATGGTTTTATTGAACATAGAAAAGTAACATTATGTGTGCTTTTCACCAAAAAACACTTAAGGAAAACATTCAGTCCATCAACATGAATAGAATGTGCAGGTTTTTTGAGAAAATCATCTATTTCTGTTCCAATATCAAACTTTAAATTTCTTAAATCTAAACTTCAATAACAATTCACTCTGTCACTTCTAAGCATAGATTCCATCCATATCATAGTTAAGCTTTATTCAACATGACTCATGTCCATAAGAAAATAAATCAGATAAGATAAACAGTAGTATTTATCATTTCAAAAGCTTAAACATATACGTAACACCATAGGATATTTCATATATTCTGTAATATCAGTTTTTCTCAAAACTTTGAAGTTAAGTTTTTTAGAAAATAGTTTCTATCCAACTCAGAGCCGAACCCTTAAATAGTTAAAAGTTTTAAATAAATATCCTCACAGGGCTGCAACAACTAACTTGGTAAAAAAGGGTCTTTCTTGAAAAGTAAAAATCTCTAGATCCCCTAACTATCTTAAGCATTAAGCTATAAGAATTGGACTGGGAACAAAAATGCCTCCAAGAAGCTGCCAAGTGTTCCTGACGGTTAAGTAGTTGAGGTTGCTACAAGATGTGTTGTATTCCAATTTTCATATGTGGCTATAAACGCAGATATTACCAGTTGGTGTGGCAAACCAATGAAATTGATCCTCTATTTCCAAACTTCTTTTTCTCTTTTGATCTCGGCTACTTTTTCTTTGTGCATAACCAAATGACCTTGCTGAAGGATCATCATTGATTCTATCCACGCAAATTTCATAAAATGCTCATCTGTAGGTGCCTTCATCCTTTTGAGCTTGTCAAAATAGGTGTTCACATCCTTGATTATCTGTTCAACTGACTTATCTGCCCCTTCATGGTTTTCCTAGCACTGTTCATCAATCCATTTTATATCGTTAGAAATGATCTCCTTAATAGTTCTCAGCCCTTTCATGAGATCCTTTACTTTGGAAATTCTCATAGCAACAACTTCATTTCTCCATTCTATGCATTCCTTTATAACATAAAGAACTTTGTCATCCAGTCCTGACACTGACCTCTTTGTGAGAAACTTTTGCAAACCGTACTCCTCAACTTCTTCGATCCAATGGAGTTCTTTGGTCCAGGTAGTCTTTTCAAGCTCCCACTCTTTAATGTTGGCTTCTATTTTCTTTACCAGGTGATCTCCTTCATTATGGGTCTAATCCAGGTGACTCAATTGCTTGCCAACCTCTGATTTTACACGCTCAACCCAATCATTGAATGATTTACTCACCGTCTTACTTCTTTGAATTTGGTCAAGAAATAATTGATTATCAGGGGATTTCATGTCAATGGAGGTCGGCATTTCACTCAGAGGAAAAGGTTCAAGATGTCAGATGGCATTGATGTATTGGGCCATACTCTTCATAGCCTCTTTCATTTCTTGTTTATCTTTAGCATCTTTCCAGACTATATTGGCAATTTTCTTGTTTGACACCTCAAAAAATCTCATATCAGAAGCTCTGGTGTCTCTCCCTAAATCCACTTTGGATATTTGAAATTCTTAGACTAAATCCTCTCCTTTAGCTTTGTCTTCTTTAGGCTTTGCAATTTTTGCTATCTAGTGACCATTGTTTTCATCAAAATCAATTTTGGATTCCATCTTCATTTTCTTAACTTTAGAAGATTTTCCCAGGCACCTGCTTACTACATCCTCAATGGGTACTGACAAAGGAACCACATTTATTTTCTTGGCTACCGAGGTTTCCAGCCATGGTGGGGTAGCAGAAGATTTCTTTTGAGTATCATAGTTACTCAAAAGAGCTAACGAGTCTTTCAGAATGTCCTTTGTTTCCTCCTGAATGTGCTGAACATCTGCCATCTCAGGTATGCTGTGGTCTTCAATTGTAATCACCTTTGGATCTGGATCTGATGAGTCTAAATCCAAAAAGACGCTGGGAGTATATTTTTTCCTCTGAACCCTCTCTTTTACCCTTTGACTTGATCTGGTCAACCGAACTTCAGGTTCAACTCGATCTTGAACTTGAACTTGAAATTGGGAAGAAATTGGTTCAAGTTCGGGTTCAACTTCAGGTTTAGCTTTTCCTACACAAGATTGATCAACACTTAGGTTAGTTAAAATAGAAGTTTTCTTCTTCATTGTGCTCCTTTTTTTGGTTTTTTTCCTTTTTTGTGGCTGACTGTAAAGGGGCAACAGAAACTCTTTTCTTCAACAACCATGCTTTCATTCTCTCGATCACTCTTTTCATTCTTTTATATATATCATCTTCTTTTGGCACTGTCCAATCTAGTTCAGGGATAGGGACGGTCTCGACCTTCTCTGAGTATTGAGAGTCTAAGACATCAATTTCACTATCTTTCTCTACCCTGTCTATATCCATATCCACCCTGAAGGTGGTGATTTGTTTCAAAGTGAACCGGGACCATAGTTTTTTTCTTACCTCCAGTTCATCAAAATAGTTGGCCCGGAAATCCTCTAATTCAGGGATGTGCTGGAATGTTTCTGGGACGTTGAGATTTGCTCCTGCAAAGCCTCTATAGTCAAAATTGACCCTGGGAGTATAAGTCTGTAAATAGAGGGTATCCAATTCTTCCTTTATAGACATAGCATCTTGGAGACTTTTTCACCTGTAATACCCTAATTCAATAGGGAAAAGAATACCTGAAGTTTTCTTTGAGGTCCTAGATTTTTTTTCAACCAGAACAAGCTATTTGCATAGCTCCATTAAGACTATATCATCTAAAAAAAATCTAGGAAGCCATAGGGGTTCCTCATCAAACGCTCCAACCCTAAGATAGGTAAATCTTGGAAACTATATGAAATAACAACCATAAATATTGATCACTTGTTTAGCTTCTTCAGAAAGCCTACAATTTTCTTTTCCTCGCAACTCATAAACCAACTTTCCTGAAAATCTGTCATTTACTATTTTGAACACACTGGAGAACTTTTCCTTCTGTAAGCATGTGAAGTAATCATATATCTTCATATCACTTGTCCATACTTCATGAGGTAATCCCTCCCAAGCCCTACAACATGCTAAGACATAAACAAGGTAGGAAGACATATAAAATGCTGTCAAATTTGTCACATTTAAGAGATTTCTGTGGAGCTCCTCTGCTATTAGGTCAACCCAGTCTATAAAATTATCTCCTTCTATAATCTTTTGGAGAAAGAAGTACATCCAATTTTCCCAATGAAATGCATGAGAATTCCCTTTCACCCTATTTAGAAGAAGAACCATATCGGCAATGTCTTTTCAGAAGTGTTCAATTGTCAGAGGCTTTGGCAACCTGGATCCTCCTTTCTCTAGTTTCGCAAGCCATGCTTGGGCTATCGAGGAGCTGTATTTTTTCTTATCTGCCTCGTACACATGATCTGCTTCCGCATAAGTCCATGGTTCATACGACTCTTTATCTGGAATTTGCAGGGCTGCCATTAACGTCTCTCGACTAATTTTGACCAAGATTTCTCCTGACACATCCTTAATACATCTATTCTTGGCGTCATACTTGTTGGCACACTCCAACACTAGTTTAGGGAAAATTAGAGTTGGAGGAAATGCAACAGCTTCTAAAAGTCTGCTTCCTGCTAGCTTCCTAGAAAAAGAACCCTCGGAAGCATTTCAAACTCTATTGTAGAGCTCCCCTAAGTTTACATTCAACAAGAAGGTGTCTCCTATATCTAGAAGAGAAACTAACAGGCGGGTTCTAATCTCTTCTTTAGGAAGTTTCAGACGGAACAATGACATCTTACCAATATGAAGAGAAAAGACTTACAACACATAAAGAGTCTCTGAAAAATTGAAAACTACCAATTCCGTTGCTCCTTCTCTAGATGAAATAATTAACAGGAAAGCCTTAATTATTTCTCATTTATTCATAAATGTCTTATAAGATCCCTAATAAATCTCCAGAGCATGCCTATAATGAATGCTTTTAATGGAAGAATGATTGATTTAACATGTCCAGGCACTCTTAATTAATCCGCTCGGTATTTTGGCACAAATATCTCAATTCCCAAAGAAAATATCTGACAACCAAATCTATATATTAATTACTCCCTCTACATCATGCCGCCAACTGTCATTTCCAATTCTCACATGCATGGGCCATTTAGATGATTGTGTCAATCTTTGTACGACAACTTCCAAAACTTAATAAATACCTAGAGCGTTACAAAACATAAATTTCCTTTTGCAAGAGAAGACAATCCCGCCAAATTCTCCGTGTATAAGACATTATATTATGAACGTGAACTAACTTGAGGTTCAAGACTAGGTTCAAGTTCAAGCTCAACTTTGAGACCGACATAATCTTGAAGGATCGACAGAAATGGGTGTTACAAGATGATAGAAAATGTAACGGGTTGAACTTGAACTTGAACCAACTTAACATAATTCAGCTTCAACTTCAACTTTAACTTCAACTCCAGGACTTTTACTGACCAAGACTAAAATCATAGGCTAAGAAAAAAAACAAAGGTAACAGAAGGAACCATCCACATAACCATATCATAGTAGACATGAAGGCTGGTATGAGAACCATAAGTAAGTCGCTAAATACAAGATGTCTTATTTGCGATTATGAGCCCAAATCTATAAATGTTGCACTAGGTAATGATGAATGGATGAGTTCTATGGATGAAGAGATTGAGAAGATAGAGAAAAACAAAACATGGACACTTGTATTGAGACCAGATGACAAGAATTTCATCGATACAAAATGGGTATTCAGGAATAAGCTGAATGAGAATGGAGAATTCACAAGAAATAAAGCAAGAATAGTATGCAAGGGGTATGCACAAGAAGAAGGAATTGACTATGGAGAGACCTTTGCACTCATTTCTAGGCTATAAGGAGTAATAATATTACTTTGTTATGTTGCATGTAAAGGATTCAAGGTATATCAATTGGATGTCAAGTCTGCATTCCTAAATGGAATACTTGAGGAAGAGGTATACATTGAACAACCAGAAGGGTTTTCTGATCCAAACAAGAGGGAGATGGTACGTAGAATACAAAAAGCCATGTATGGATTGAAACAAGCACCCAGAGCCTGGTGTGAAAGACTTCATTCCTGTCTTATAAGTATTGGATTTGTAAGGACTAGTGAAAACAATAATCTTTATTTGAAGGAAGATACTGATGCTAACATTTTGATTGCTGAGATATTTGTTGCTGACATCATATTAGGAGGCAATGATATGCTATGCAAATCATTTGCAAATGAAATGAGCAAAGAGTTTGAGATGTCTATGTTTGGAGAGATCAAGTTCTTTCTTGGTCTGTATATCATGCAACAAGATGAAGGTATTTTCATTACACAATCCAAGTACATCAAAGAAGTACTGAAAATATTCAAGATGGAAGAGTCCAAACTAGTTGGAACACCAATGGAGACTGGATGCAAATTGACAAAGGAAGACAAGTCATCAGAGGTAAATAAGACTTTGTATAGATCTATGATTGGAAAACTCATGTATGTTGTACATAGTAGACCAGATATTGCACATACAGTAGGAATAGTTGCTAGATTTTCTACTAATCCCAGGGAATCACATATGGCTACTGTGAAAAGAATCCTAAGATATCTGAAAAATACTGAGGAATATGGCTTATGGTATAAGAGAGAAGGAAGATTTGAACTTAAGGTCTTTACTGACGCTGATTGGGCTAGAAACATTGATGACCAAAAGAGCACAACTAGAGGAGCATTCTTTATGGGTGACAGACTTGTCACATGGATCAGCAAAACACAAGGATGCATCTCTCAATCTATTATAGAGGCAAAATATGTTGTTGTTGCTGCGAACTGCTCAAATATTGCATGGATCAAATAGTTACTGGAAGGTATGCATATGAAAATTTTAGAACCAGTAGTTATCTATTGTGATAATGCAATTGTAATAAACATTTCCAAGAATCCAGTCATGCATGCTAAAACAAAGCATATTTCCATCAAGTATCATTATTTGAGAGAACAAGTTCAGGAAAAGGAAGTGATACTTGAGTATGTGCAATCAAAGGAACAATTGGCCGATATCTTCACCAAGCCACTGCCCAAGGATGTGTTTGAATACTTGAGAAAGAGACTAGGGGTTAGACCCTTGTCTACTGGTTAGTAAGCTGACTAGAAGGCTACATCAACCTGCATATTATTAGAATATCATTCATATTGATGCAAGTAGAGAAATGGAATACAAAGATACATCTATACACAACAAGGTATTTATCTACTCCAAGAACCAGAGTTATTACTGATGGATTGGGAAATTCAAAGAATATATTATGGATAAAAAGGATCCATTTGACATTGTTGTCAAATACTTGTTTTGTAAAATCAGTGTTTGCAAAGATTTTTGTTTGGCATTGTTGTCAAAGGGAGAGATTATATCCATTATCAAATTAGGAAGAGATTATATTCATCAAAGTATCCAGAGGGAGAGACTGTAACAAGAAAGGGAGAGTACACATAAAGGAAGAGAATTACTGACAAAAGACATCACAAAAAAGGAGAACAGTCAAAGGGAGAGAGTTTGACACAGAAGGAGAACACATCACATCAGAGAAGAAAATATTCTACATCTATCCAGTAAAGGGATTGAAGAAAGAAAGAAAGCTAGAAGAATCAAATCAAAGCTATTTGAGCTTACTGATAGCCAAACATTTGTATTAGTTACATTAGGAAAGCTTGATGAAATTGTATATTTTATATTGTATTAGTTATAGTATAGTATGATAATGTAGTATGTTTCCATCAAGGCCAAAGGGAGAGATTGATAACATGTAACTGATTGAATGTTTGACGATGTTAAGTTGATGATCATGCAAGGCATTAAATCAGTTAATGTATTGTATTGTCATTGATGTCAACTTGATATAATTTGTATGGTCATGGAAATACTGCCAAAGACTTCAAAGAACTGATGAATCAAGACTATGCTATCAGTAATGCATATAAGTCAAGTATTCACTAAGTGACTACATACACTGACGATTAGAGTAAAAGAGTAGAGTTACAGTGTTGAACGATGAGAAAAACACAAAGTAACCTGATGGAAATAATTTTAGTATTGCAAGATGGAAAAGACAAGGATGGAGATCCCGATGACAACTGAAGTCACACCGACGGAATAGTTAGTTATCACTGATGAATAAATGAAGTGTTGATCAACAGAATAGAGAGTTTAGAAATGAAAAAATGCTTAGTTGTTAAGAGCTATAGATAGAATAAACAGATACTTATCATTGTTATAATCATCCAGATAAAGCTGGAGATAAGTAATTGATTTAAAAATGATCTGTCCAGTTTGAAAGTAAAACTCTATGAGATAAATCAGGAGTTTGCTTTAAATCTATTTGAGAGAATTTTGGAACAAGCCAAGAATCAAGAAAGCCAAGAAAAGGGGAAATCATGTCTATATAGAGACAAACCCAATTCTTTACGAATTGTGGGGTGAACAAGAGAAGAGGAAAGATGCTAAAGAAAATATGAAGGAGAAGAAAGTCTTCATTCAATCCTGATCAACAAGCTAAGGAAAGAGCTAGATTCTGCAGACACCGACAAACAGTGAAACAAGCATCAAAGAGTAGAATAGTGTGGAGCAAAGGTATAAGTGTTTATATTAATTATAGAGGTAATGGACTTACAATAGATCTAAAAATATGCAATTGAGTTGTATGTATGAACAGATCATTAGTGTTTCATTTTAACCATTGAAGCATAAATCCTCTTAACCGAGCATGACTTAAAATACTTTTACAATTGAGATACATCCCAAGGAGTATCAAAAAGTTTGAACACAAAAGTAGCATTGGATATGCTCGATACCTATTGATAGGACAAGTGATTTTGATCAAGGATGGTAGCATTAGATGCCAGATACTAGCTGACAAACTATTTCAAAATCCTCTAACAAGGTCACACCTAATAGTGTGTTTGTAACCTTTAACAAGGTTGGCTCTTAACATGACTCACTTTAGAAGAGTGAAAATTTGGGGTACCAGTCCCAGTGGTTTTTCCCTTAACAAGGTTTCTACATTAAAATCCTTGTGTTATGTTTTTATGGTTTATTACTTTACTATTTTACATTTCACATATGCATTTATGGATTGATTTGTATACTCTACATATTTACTGTGTTTTGGTAAATAGATAACTGCGTATCGGTAATCATACAAAAGAGAGATTAACAAAGAAATATGACAAGTAGAAAATTTATTAAAGTATTTCAAGGCATACATCTTGTAGGACAAAAGATAACTTGAGACTTAATTAGTGGTTATAAGTTTTAAGGGTTGATTTAAGGATTAATTTTTAGGCCACTAATTCACCCCCCTCTCAATTATTACTAACATGATGTGGCAGGTAACAATGGCGATGAAAGGCTCACACCCTAGTTTAGAGTGTTTCTAGTAGTGTACCTAGCACCAAGTTTCAAACAAGAATGTGGCGGGAGTTGTTGCGTTACCTTGTGAGTTTACCTCACACCTCTATTTTTTGTCTAGGTCTTGAATTCTCTGAACAACTATGGGATCTTCCCCAGGAGTGAAATCAAATGTTAGGATCTCTAGAGGCTGGTACACCCCGGGAGAAGATTCAGAGAAAAGGACTTCATTTACCCTCCCGAATTCGGTGAGGGCTTGCTTCATTCCAGGTTCACTCTCCACTCGGATTTGGTTTGAATGCCCCTCCTAGGGGAGCCACAAGTGGGAGAAGTCCATGGAGAAATACTTGTTAAGGGCCTTAGACCAATTATGAATTAACAACATCCCATAAGTTTTGGGGATGTCCACCACTTGGACGTCTATTATGATTGATATCTGGGGGTATTGGATGAGCTAAATACAGACGTTTTTTAGCTCACCTACCATTTTTACAGTAGTTTTGTCCAGCTGGACTACTGCGCCTTTGGATGGAATGGGAAAGAGTTTGAGCTTCTGGCATATAGATAAGGGCATGATGTTCCCTGAAGCACTATAATCTACCAGGCAGTTGTATAGGTTCTTCACTTGTATGTTCAAGCCTAGTATTAAGAGAGGATCCTCTGTGTTTCCTCCAAAGATGATCATGTTGGCATCATCAAATCTGACAGTCTTTGGTGGATGGCTGACGACTTCTAGATTTCCCAAGAGCTTCAGAAGGGACTTCCTCTACTTAGGAAAATTTATCAAAACCTCCATCAAGGTCATGGAGGTGGTGGTTTTCTCTAACACCTTGGTGATGTCAAACCTTCTCCCTGGGTAAAGATGGCTTCCCTCGGCCGGATCCCTGGCTTGGTTGGAGCCAGGTCCTTTTGGTGGGAAGGAGCGATCAATTGTGTTATCCCAGGGAGAGGTATTCTTGGGAGGCGTTGGCGTATAAATTGGCTCTTCGCTAGCCTGACTCCAAGTGTTGTAAGGAGTCTGCGGGCTAGTAAAGGCATTGGCCTCAAAGGGTGAGATAGATTCATCAAAGAACCCTTGCAATTTGAGGTCTTCTTTGACCTCTTTGTCTATCCCAAAGAAGACGGTCTCACACATGAAGGCACTATGAGTAGGCTCTAATGCTGATGATTTTGGGGGAGTAGGATCGACAAGTTATTGTCTGTCCAACTAGGAGATCATGATGATCTTCTCTAGTGTGGCATAGTTCACCTCAGCATGAGAGCCGATGTTAGGCAATCTACACCAATTGGTCAGGGGGTGGAATTCTACAAGATGTGCAAAATAGCTTGGTCCAACACCACCCTAAGTGGTGTTTTGGTTTAGAGGAGGACCTCCTATGTTCGTATTGTTGTTCCATTGCTGTGGATTGGGATGAGGCCCGTTGTTGTAGTTTATACCTCCAGAGTTGGTATTTCATTGTCTGGAGAAAACATTCCCTCTCTAGGAATTGGAGTTGTGAGGCGTGGAAGGCCCCACCTTTAGCTATACCATGTCCATAGTCAGGGAGGACACCAATCGCTAGGGGGATTCAACCTTGGCAGATAGCTGGGTATTCACATCATAGTGTGACAAGTATTGTGGTTGGTTCCCAGGGAAGGCGGTAGCAGCTCCTGGGGTCGAGGACTGCAATCCTCCAGCTGCAGGCGACTGGAAGAAAGGTACTCCAGAGGGTTGATTCAAGGGTTGTTGCATTTTTTGCGGGTGGTTCCAGGGAAAAAATTCCATACTTGTTATTATTTGGGCTTGCAGTGGATAAATGTACTGGAGCTACTAGTCTATTAGCAGTGGTGGGCCCATGACCATTGTCGGGGCACCTATTGCTGGATTGGCATTGCATCCCTTGGTGTAAGAAGTTCTGCTGGGTATCATGTTGAATGGTAGGATTTTTCCAATCCCGCTGGGGGCTTTAATAAAACTGTGAGACAACTCCAGGGCTAGGTTGTAAACCTTTGCCAGAGTATCTTGGTCATTTGCGGGGGTGGTTCTCTAAAGGAGAGTGGAAACAATGGGGTCCAGAGCATTCAGCTATGTTTGGATGGTCACGTGGGTGGATGGGATGAAGGGGCCTATGCACCGCTTCAAGGCATGTTGGAACAGATGGTTGAATATGGTGAGGGGTTCATTCAGTTCCTTTGTGATGGAAATAAACTAGCTGTGAGACCACGACGGGTCCACATGAATGTGGAAGGCCGCTAGGAACGCGTCTTCCATATCCTACCAACTGTTGATGGAGTTGGCTGGCAATTTGAGGTACTAGTTTAACTCATTCTATCCTAAGGATAGAGGGAACATCTGTAATGCCCTGCCAGGGAACCCAAGAGGACTGAACATCTAATCTCTAAAGATGAAGTCAAATTTTTTTTTTTATAAAACTATTACAATGCACATACTAAAAAGAATCAATACACATATGCTCACAAAATATGAATGCAACATAACTGAGATTTCCTATTCCTCATAGGTTCCCTAACACTTCTACTAAAACAATATTAATTAATCTAATTACATTTAAGAGTTTCATAATGAGTTACAAGTATAACATATTTATAAACCTTCAGGATAAATGACTACTGTGTGATGAACATGTTTCAATGAGTAGTCACCAACATTTAATTTACCAACGCAATCCATTATTCATAACTAACTAATGGAATTCATAACATCTATAAAGCATCTTATAAATTTAGTTTCATATAGACATTAGGGTAAAGAATATCATGCATTATCACATACCCTACTACCTAGATGTACATTGTACTATATATATTTTAAGACACCAACCAAAATGTTCCTAACTCATTCTTAATATCAATCATAAGTTAAAAATATGTGAATCAATTTATTGAGTTACTATCACAGGTTACACTGAACCAAAAGTGTATTGTACTTTTTTTTTTTTTATAACCTTCTCTTAATATTTGGCATCTCCTTTCACAATTATACAACCATTCCACAATTGTAATTCCACTATCATTTATCATTCCTATAGACCTTCTTATCTAACAATAACATTTATCTTGACATAAACAAAAGTTCATTCATAAACCAATCATTTCATAATATTCCTTTATAGTTAATTATATAAGAGAACATACTTATCATATCAATATAAGCTAGGTCCTTATCCCAAAACAAGAGAGAACTATAAGAATAACTTTTCATTCAAAAGATCACTTACTTTATTAAAAGATAGCATTACAGGGAAATAAATGACAAATTCCACATTATTTTAATATTTGTGACATATACAAGTAAGAGCATAAATTTTCCCTTAATTTCACCTAGAAATACCCATTCCCATTACATTGATTCACCCTTCATATATTTCATTACATTACCCAACAAGGGATTTCAACAAATAAATACATTAGAATTACACTTCACTGAAGTACATGATGCAAAAGTAGAATCTTTGACAGCTTCCAAGCATGAATCCAAAGGCAATGTCATCCATGCAACCACGAACAATACCTCGATAAGATTAACCACCCAACCACTTGGAACCATGTAGTTCCACTCCCCCATGCTAGACAAATAATAACTTAAAACAAATACAAGACATAACAAAATATCACTTAACAATACAAAAGGGTTAGGTTTCTAGCATACCCTCTAAGTGAGTGTCATCACATATCCTATTTATTGGGATCCTTCCTAGCAACCATGTAACCCCGATCCCACCTTTATGAATAGGGATCCATCCTGGCAATTACACATGGTCCCAGTACTCCAACAGGAATATGTGGGCATTATTATGTTTTGTTTCATTATCTTTTGTTTCCCCCTTTCCCAAATTCATTATTAGGTTATCACTTTTTACTAACCCACCCATAAGATCATCGGGAAACCACTTTAGGGTTCCAACACCTATGGTGAGCCACTCACCTAGGATACCTAGTCCCCTACCCAAAACATGACAAAAAGAATTGCAATACTTCAAATGATTTATTTCATAGGTTTAGGAAACTCTCTTGTGTACTCAGACCATCAGGATGAGTCCTAACCTTAACCATAAACAACATAAGATTATTACAAGGATGTCACATAGTCAAGACATCTTAAGTAAGACATTATGATCAAATTCAAGAAATAAAATGAACATAGAATAAAATAATCCCAAATGAAATAAATTATCAAAAGGAAGGGTGATAAACTGACATGCTAAACCTTCCAAAACTCAATAACAATCAAATATGACTTTAACCACTATTCAAACATAAAATCCACACAAGAATACATAATCACTCCCAAAAATAGATAGTGACAATCTCATCAAGCCAACACATTAGATACAGATACCTAATTTCTAGATTTCATTATGAACATTTTTAAACTACCTTACTTATCTATAGGTATGATCAATAATGGAGCAAAAACAATAAAAAAAAATATTACTCCAATAAATAATATAGACATAGGAAAATTATTTCTAGTTTTAGATTCTACCTGGAGTCCTCCAGAGAATTCCCTTAGTGTTTGAGAAATTCCATAAACCTTCAGCTTTTTAACTTTCAACTTGCTGTCCTCCTAGATACACCCACACATAGAGATCTATAACTTTTGAACCATGCCATATTTCTTCATTTTCTATGGTGAGGGGTGGAGAAATTAGGTTCTTACCAACATATCCAAAACTTAGCAAGATCCAACAGTTGGTTAGGGAGATATGGCCTCCGCATCAGGGCTGTATTATTTTCTTGCAACAACCATTTCTCCATTTTCTCAGGAAAATAAAACACCATCCTCTTCCCCAATTCTTGAGTAAATAATATCATTTTCATATTGTCAATCCTATTCTCAGAATCTACCAAAACTAGGTCCTCCCTCATAAAATATTTTACGTTATACATATAGACAACTATATGGTTGGAGGAGTTGCTTTACGGGAAGCAACTTCTCCAACTTCCATAGTTGCTTTCAAATTAAATCAATTATTCTCGTGAATGATAGGTTACAAATTTAATTATTTATTAACTTAAATAATCTTATAAAGTAATCAATTATACCAATGATAAGAAACATGATCAAGTAACTCACATAAC